>JAUPMG010181887.1:0-24028 GCA_031762675.1 Pachysandra terminalis
GACACTTAACGTATCATGTAAACATAGGCATAAACCACATTACATTGCATTTCTTGTTTGAGCATACATTAGTTCATTTGATTGTTCATTCTTGCATCATATTCACGTCACAACATCTGTTATTGATTTATATTGTTATTACTGTTTATCCGGTTTTTAGTCATATATGATGATATGGATGATGACTAGATCATGCTTGCTAAGTATTTCAAACTCACGCAACCTTTGTATTGTAGGTCGATTTTGAGTGATGGACGTTGCAGTATCATTACTGTTTATCTAATTATTTTTTGTTGTAATAATTTGTGGGACCATGTTATTTGAATTCTCATGTAAGGCTCTTCTGTAGCCATTTAAATTCATTTAAATTAGTTGTTCGAAGATTTTGTATTACTTCCGCAAACTTTGAGTTGATGAAATAAAGTTAATGTTTATGTTATCACTTTTATCTTGGAAATGATATGGCAATCCGCGGTCCAGAGATGGATCCCGAAGGTCTCACCTCGTGATCCGCCCATCTCACCTAGGGATCCATGTCACGGGATCTAGGGCATGACATTGGCACTCAAGGATGCCAAATGAAGCGTTGAACACGACGCATGAGTAAGTTAATAAAGGTGCAATTCCTAGCGCTCATAGGAAACCAATAAGGTGCGACACTAGGCGCACACAAGAATAAACAGCAGCGCTGCGTACAGAACATGATGGAGTTACAAATGCACGACATGTGGCAAGAATGATAAATGCAAGTGAGCTCAAGCGCCCGGTCCAGCTATCCAAAAAGAGAGAAAGAGAGCGAGAATGATCAATCCACATTCTATTCAAAGATAATGTGCAAGCGGTTATACAACAGAATTGAACGGTTACATAATCGACCAATCTACTCTATAAAAGCACAGAAGACCTCCTTCTTCAAAGCCCCTGCACATCAACACAAAATCAACCAGTGCAACGCTGTATCAGACCTCCAGTTCGCCTATCTCCTCTTCGTTGCCTCCATCGCAACAACAGTGTTTGGTTCCTCTGCCGCTCACCGCCCATTCTCTCAGGAGTATTGCTCTCAACATTAGTAAGCCCTTTCAGTCTGCATGCGGGTCATGGCCACTAGAACGTGAAGCCCCTCTATTCATCAATTAATCCGATTTGGATCTGTTGCTCTCAGCCTCAGACTGATAACCACTGCCACCCATCGAGAAGCTGCTCTCAACCTCACGATCGCTTATCCAGCCTGCATGTGGGTCACGGCCACTGTGATAACCACCGCAGTTCACCAGTCTTCTTTCTACCTTTTGCATTTTTATCATCTCTCTCGAGAAGCTTCCTACCGCTAGTATACCCAGTCAGACCGTGACCGCAGAAGCTATGATAACCACTGTCGGGTTACCAGTCTTCTTTTTGTTGTTTGTTTGTTTATCATCGACAATCCTGTTATTTAATCTTGAATAAAGACTTGATTGGAAGCGAGACTGTGATAAATTATCTTTGACCTTGGCAATTATTTTTCACTATCTGAAGGATTTCAGATGAACCCAAAGAAAAGAAGAACCCAACTTTTGAACAATCGCCTAATAGCCTAACGGACGCATTTTCGGTGGTGATTGTACGACCGATTTCTTAGACAACTCGGCTTAGTTAGTGTGGACCGACGCTTGGGGTCGAAACTCAAACTCCCATTCTGTGGGCTAGTAAGTCCTAGCATGCCCGCACGAGAGACACACCTACACACTGTGCTAGGCGCGTGAGCCACCCAAACCGCACTTAGCCGATACTACTCCATGGTGGGATGCCAATACTACTCCATGGAGGGAGGCCAATACTACTCCATGGCGGGATGCCAATACATACTCCATGGCAGGATGCCAATACTACTCCATGGCGGGATGCAGTACATACTACGTGGTGGGATGCCAATACTACTCCATGGCGGGATGCCAATACATAGTCCATAGCGGGATGCGAATACTACTCCATGGCGAGATACCAATACATATTCCATGGAGGGATGCCAATACATACTCCATGGTGAGGTGCCAATGATACTCCATCAAGAGGGTAACAATATCCCATCTTTTCCCAAGATTCCAACCTTAAGAGAAGAATAATAAAGGCATATTCAGATCACAAAGACTCAAATCCAAATAAAAGAAACTTGGCAAAAGCAATCATATTCCTTGGTGTAACCTCTTTAAAGAAGAGATATTGTCGACTCTAATGTATACGGGACCCCAGAAGTTGACGTAACAGGTCCCACTAAAGCAAAATGGAATAAAAATAAAAGGAATTAACTAATGACTTTACTACTTCATAAATATCTGACTATAAAGGATAATTCTCATTTGAAAACAATTTGTATAAATAGCAACCCTAGCAATATATAAAAGGGACCTCTTTTTATCAAAACAATCTCAATTAAGATTAAATCAGAAAGAAATTCTTCCTCCCTTTATCTAAATCTACCAAACAAGATACGGTCGGAAAGTCGAATTAGGTCTTGATTGTTATTAACCATCCCAACTCAAAAAACACCCTTACATAATTGGCAACTTCACTGGGGAGATTATTGGTCAAACATAGGTGATGAAGAAAGGAAAAGGAAAGGCCAAATTCGTGCCTTCACACACAAAAGCACCACTAGAGCTCGAAGAGCAAGAAATCAATGGACTACACAATCAATTCTTGGATCCCCAAGATTACAATAAAGACAAAGATCCAAATCGTTTCCCGAACCCAATGGAAGAGCAAGTAGATATCTTGAAAGAACAAATGGACAGAATGCAGGAATCTCAATGAAAGATGATGGAGTTGCTGCAGAGTATCCTAGGCCAAGACAGACGTCCGCCAATGTCATTCCCAATGGAACCCACCGTCGAGCAAATCCATGTGACCCCAATTATACCCCCTACACAAGCTACCCCGGGGAGATCATTCCAGGAAAGAGATGATACCGAAACAAAGTTTATGACTCAAATTGAAGTTACTAACCCACTCTGCCAAAGACACAAGAAATCGCTCAAAGTGGAATTTGACATCTGACCGCCATTTGTACCCAATGTTATGAAAAGGCCATATCGTTTGGGATATATGGTGCTTACATTCTCACAGTACAATTGACGAGTCGGAAGCGCCAAAGAACACTTAATCAAATTCGTCGAATCCTTGGGCTCCTACTCTTTCGACGAGGAGCTAAGGATGCTAGAGTTTTCCAAATCGCTAACTGGACGCCCATATACCCGGTATGATGATCTAACCCTAGAGTCAATCTCCAGTTGGGACGAAATGGCAGTTACCTTTTTCCAAAAAAATTTCACCATCGAAGAACGGGTTACATTGGTGGACCTAGGGTGAGAAAGACAAAGACTTGGAGAAAACTTGGATGCAAATGTCCGTCGATTCAGAGATCCAGCTACTGACTGTCATGAAAGTGTATGGGAGAAAAGATTACTGCAGCTATATATAGAGGGAATGCTAGGGGAATGTAGGCTTGTACTAGAAAATCTGGAAATAAATATCTTTACTCGCCTCTATGAAGCTAACAAGCGAACAGGGAGAATGCTAGGGAAAAGCGTTGACGACACTTGGAGAAACAAGCGAAGGAGTGCTCCCCAAGTAATGGTGACATAAAGAAGAAAACTTCCTCAATCCAACAACAACGCCGAAAGTAGCAGAAGGGAATACAAAGAAGTCTCGTCGCTCCCATGCAGATTGGAAGATGTTGTAACAATATTAAACCAATGGGTAAAAGATGGTCTTATTGTCTTACCACCGCCAAGACGACTGCCCACTGCTGAGGATAGACACAAGAAAATTATTGTCATTTTTATCAATATACATGGCACAAGACTACCGAGTGCTTTACACTCAGGAGGATTTTCCAGGAGAAGATTGAAGCAAAGCAACTGGAACTTCTGATCACCAAGGCGAGATCAATACATGGTAATCCTCTACCCAGACATGAAAGGGGAGTGACTTCTTGTAATAACCCAAACTACAAATAATAGAATTAATATGTAATTAATATAAATATAGGGGTTAATTTAAAATTTTAGTAAGTTAGCTACAAGTTTGACTTTGACTATTGTGATTGGTGGGTTGTACTATAGGAAACTAAGTGCTTCACACACAATCATAACTCTTTGAGTTATAATGTGTGGCTATGATCTTGTAGGAACGTTTAATCTAAATCAATGGCTTCGATTCAACAGGATTAATAACAGTCATAACTTAATTAGGATTCTATTTTAAATAGATAATTAAAGACCAGTTTAACTACAACTAGGAATCTAGATCTAAATGCTATAATTAAACTATTCTATTTTAATGCTAGTATTAATTAGAGAATTAGAACCAATCATAAATTAATAAGGATTAAGATTAGATAAGGTTAACTTAAAATCCAATTAAGACTAGGATACTTAAAATCAACGGTTAGGATTTCGTAGCAACAATTCAACTAAATTAATGGTTAGGATTAAAAAGAAAAATAGTATAAATCTAAATAGGATTAAGATAAGACTAATTCAATATCTAATCAACTTAGAACTAGGACACTTTAATCTATAAGGGTTAGGATTAAACTAATTTAATCTAAGGGTAGAGATTTAACTTATAATCCAACTTAGATAACAAATCCTAGACTAAGTGGAAAACTATAGAAAATCTATATAAGAACACCCTTGGATGTGTGAGCCATAAGTCTAAGAGAGGAGAGAGAGGAGATAAGGATTACTGGAGCTTTAGGAGCTTCAGAAGATCAAGGAAGAAGAAGAAGAAGAAGAAGAAGAAGGTGTACATCTCAACACCAATTCAAGTTCAAGGTAAGTATTCGGATTAAGCATTATTTTCAATTTGAACTAGGTGACTATGTCATGTTCATTGAGTCTGACATAACATGATCTCAAAAATTATATCTTTCATTACTTCTTCATAAAAACATGATTTTTCTAGTTTTCATATCATGCAATCCATGAGATAAATGTAGTAGATGTTTTTGTGATATAAGTATTGGGTTTTGTTCGAAATTATGTTTAAATATATGAGTTATAATTAATTATTGTCGAATTATCAAAATAAAATAACAAAAGTTGAGTTTTTTGGGTTTTCCGAGCCATTGGTCGACTGTCGGTCAGCCGACGAGTCAACCGATGTGTTATGGGCTTGGTCGGTCAACCAACAGGTCAACCGACCATAGGTACACCGGTGGGTCTGCCGACAAGGCTATTACAGTGGTACAGGTGTTGGAATTTTAGTGGTTGGTTTGGGGTTTGTGCCATTTGATTTGAATATGGTATTTTGGAGTCAAAGATTGATCTGAAGGCTCTAACCTACCTGGGGGGAATCAACTTTGATGTTCCACAGTGCACCATGTTCATCAACTAACCCATTGACTTGACTATGAGTTGGGATTGTGACTTCAAGAATTTGATGACTGGAATCATGGACTGTTGATATTGTCTTGGTTTGACTTGTCTTGTAAACATGTGACCTATTATGTACTTATACTTATGTTGAAAGGATACCCGTGATGGCATCCAGCGGATTATTCGTGTGTATGGGCGCACGGATAGCTTCTGAATGGTGTTATCACTGGAGATCCTACTGATATGTTGAAAGGATACATGTGATGGCATCCGGAGGATTATTCGTATGTATGGGAGCACGGATAGCTTCCGAAAGGGTGTTATCACTGAAAATCCCACCGATACGCTTGGCATAGCTTGTCCGGTCAACCGAGCAACGACGGATAGAGGTTTGTATTGAATAGTTTGTCTGGTCAACTAGGCAGCGACGGATAAAGGTTTGAATCGAGATTCTTCGTTATGTTGATTTCAGATGAATGGGTTTGGGGAATTGAGCCCCGTGAGACCAAATTATTATCATTATCTCTGTTACTAAAGAGGACGATTCTCCGTGTGAACTCCTTGGGTGTAAGTCCCTAAACTGTGAGGGATGCTTCCATATGGACTCCTTGGGGATAACACGCAAAAGCGGTCGAGAAATAGCTACGGGAATTGAGCCCTACATGTTGAAAATCCTACAAAACCATGATGTACACGTGGGAGGTGAGGTTTCAAGATACGATGAGTGTGAGCAGTATACCAAGTACGAGTTACTTGGAAAACCGGCTGATCACCAGAATTCGCATTCATTAGCATTTATAATTGGGTGTTGCATTGATTGTGTTTTAATCGTCATAACATTCATTCATCATTCATCTTGTTTTCTGCATCTTTTATAATATACTTCCTTTATACTCGTTGTTTGTAATATTCATGTAATGACATGGTTAATTGCCAAGACTTGATTCATGAAGTGATGTTTCTGATTGTATTTGTCTCTTTGACTATATCATGATATTGTTGTATTTGTGTTTTCGGATTACAATATTCCGTGAGGATGGATGATAGAATTAATTTTTACTGGGCATTCCAAGCTCACGCAACTTATTCATGTTGCAAGTTGAGATGTGACATGGATGGACTTGGACTAGATGCTGCTTTCCCTTTTTATTTCAGATTTTTGAAAGATTATTATAAATTGTTTGTTGGATCGTGTTGGGTGGAAATGTAGACTTGATGGATTTATTTCATTACTTCATGATGGTTTGTAGGCTCTTCTGAAGCCATGGGTTTTAATTTAATTTATATTTTTGCTTCCGCACTCTAATGGTTTAATAAGAGTAATAATATTAATTTTATTAGTGTTTTGATGTGGTGATCCGCGTTCCACGGTTGGAACTAGAAGGTCTCACCTCGTGATCCATGCTAACCAGCATAGGAATTCGTACCAGGGATCCGGGGCGTGACACACAATTTCCTTTGAGCATGTAGCCAGGAATATGAACCGTTATACAAATGCATTGGCTACCTTTAGGGCAAGGCTAAATTTCTCCAACGAAACCTCTAGAATAGAGATAATCAAGAAAGCAGCCTCATCTCTCTGGAATGTCGAACCAGAAGGTATCCATGAAGAAGATTGGTATGCACAAATTATAAAGGGGCTGCGACAGCCTTCTTAGGCGAAAATCCCCATCAAAGAACTAAAAACTTTCATGAACCTGGATGGAGGGTTGTATCACAAACTACCAACGGGCGCTATGGGTATATGCCTCAACACAGATGAGGTGGAAGAAAAATTATGGGAGGTGCACCATAGGACTTGCTCGCATTAGGGAGTAGAGAGACTCTATAGAAAAATTCAAAGGGCTGGCTATTACTGTCCCACGATGGCCCAGGAAGCTAATGAGTTGCAAAAAAACTACCTCATGTGTGGAAAAGAAGACTCACAAGAAGCTTGCCAAGTAGCAGTTCAAAGAGAAATAGACTAGCGTGTCGTGCCCCCTACTTAGAGATCCTAATCGAAGGTAAGGTACTTGAAGATCGCATGGAGGCATCTAATCTGAAGAAAAGGGCAGAAAAAAAATATCACTAAAACGATACCCTATATCAACAAATTGGTCTGGAAAACCCTTAAAATGCCATTCAAAAAGTGAGACCAACAATGCCATGTGTGAGGCGCATTCAGGAAGTTGTGGCGCTCATCAAGGGCACCGACAGTTGCTGAATAAATTAGTACAACGAGGCTACGATTGGCCAGTTATGGACACCAATATCAAAAAGGTAGTGAGGCACTGTCGTCAATGTCAAATTTACGGCCAAAAGATACATGCCCCCCACACCACCCTGCACAGCATTTCCACTCCATGGACTTTTCACTCATGGGAGCTTGAGTTAATTAGTCCCGTTATCCCAAATTCTGGAGGACATATGTGGATTAATACCGCCACCGAGTATTACACAAAGTGGGTAGAGGTTGTCGCCTTGAGAAGAGCAACAGACCCCATCATCACCAACTTCATACTTGCCAATATCATATGTCAATTTGACATTCTCCGACGTATCATTACAGACAATGGCACACCCTTCATTAACCGACACTTCAGGATTATGCTAGAGGAATACGTTATAAAGCATATGCGTTCCACCCCTTACTATCCAAAAGGAAATGGACAGGCGGAGGCGACCAACCCTGATCCGGATGTGAGGGATTTGTTCTTTGGATGGTGGGTGTATTTTCCACCTTCCAACATGGGAGGGTGATGTGAGGGGTTTGTTCTTTGGATGGTGGGTGTATTTGCCATGTTTTAGGTTTTGAGCTTGGTTGGTTGGGTGCATGGGTGTTTGTTCTATTTGGGATGGGATGCCTCCAGATCAAGGTTGAGGTGATGATTTCACGAGTATTACTGAAATGAAGGTTTTGCTATAGTGTTATGTTGTTGTTGACTATTGTTGGCATTATGCCAATTCCATGCTAGAACAGTTTTGCTGATGGTTGTGCTAGCTACTGTGGTTATGCTAATGTGCTGTTATTTTATTGAACAACCTTTGGCTGGCTACCAAATCACTTTGGTACTGTTTTATTGTGTCACGCCCCAAAATCTGGTGCATGAATCCCTATGCAAGAGGCACAGATTTCAAGGTGAGACCTTCGGGTTCCAACCATGGAACGCAGATCACGATATCAAAACTCAAATAATAAAAGTAATAAAGATTACTTTCATTAAGACTCAGAGTGCGGAAGCTAAATAAAACCTATTACATACAACTGACTTTAGAAGAGTCACAACCTCAAATCAAATAAAGAATTAATGAAAGACTTAATCCTATTACATCCAAATCATCTGCAAATCAAATAAGATGTCTGCAATTATCAGATACCCACTCCCTTGGCATGAGGAGATTGATTGGTGTATTCTGAACTGCTGTGGAAATGGAGTAAAAAACAGAATCCTCTGCCTTTGCTTCTGTGCTACAATATACCACATTTGGAAAGAGAGGAACTCCAGAATGTTCATGAATACCTGCAATGATCAAGACTACCTGTTGTCTTGCATCAAGGAGGATGTAAGAAGATCCATACCTACCAAGGCCTGCTGTGCCCCAGATACATGCCGAAACAAAAAACTTCTACAAGATTGGAACATTAGTGTTAATGTACTGTAATATGTAGTGCAGCTGGGTATCAATTACCCATACTTTAGTTTTGTTCAGAACAGAAAACTTCTACAAGATTGGAACATTAGTGCTAATGTGTTGTAATATGTAGTGCAGCTGGGTATTAGTTACCCATACTTTAGTTTTGTTCAGCTTGTTTTGCTGATCAGTCTTTTGAGTTGGGCTATTTCTTTGCCTCCCTCGGATTGGATTGTAATATCCTTTTATATTTCAATAAACTTAAACCTTACCTTCCAAAAAAAAAAAATATCTGCAAAATATCAATGTATTATTCAAACAAAAATAAAAGTAATTTAGCCACAAGTCCAAGTCCGTCCTCAACCTATCTCAACCTGCAACATAAAAAGTTACGCGAGCTTAGAATGCTCAGTAAGACCATATCTGCCAAAAATTCTCATGGAACATCAATAGTTGAAACCAATGAACAGCAATATAGAAGTTCGATAAATAAGAATATCATGCATTTATAGATTTATGGATGATATGAGTCTGCTATGAAATGAGGTGTCATTCAGATGATCCTACATGATACGCTCAATCAAAGAAATGCAAGTATGATATGCAATGAATGTACTAGGAAAATGTTCCCTGTTAAGTGACCCTCATTGCAGCTTCAGAACCAATTCGGGACATAAGTCATCAGGAACAACTGGATGCCCCTCTCTTCATTCCGAGCGCTAACCCATGGTACGAAGCCACCACTTGCTAATTTTTGAGTGTGATTACTCGAGGTTTAGCCGAATCCTACCCTTATTTAAACGAGACTTTCACCCGTAGGTATAGTCAACCCAACCAGGAAACCTCGCAAGGAAAATCTCATGTTCTCCTCCCGGGCTCACCTAACAATCCACATAGTCCAAGTATGCATGCAATTATTAACTTAGGACTCAAATGACAATTTCCATCAGAAATCATCCACACCCATACACACGAATAATCTACCGAAAATCATCATAAGTTTCCTAATGTTGTATACAAACCAATCCAATCAATCCTACGTAGTTAACTCTATCTTTCGCTTCCCAGTTGACCAGACAAGCTAATTAATATACAACTCTATCCGTCGTTGCATGATAACACCCTTCGGAAGCTATCTGTGTGCTCATACACACGAATAATCGACCAGATGCCATCACAGGTATCCTTTCCAAAACAAGTACTACTCAAACCAAAACAATAATAATAGTCCTCAATCCAATCACCAAACACATGGAGTTCACAACCTCAGGTCATGGTCAAGTCAATAGGCTAATTGGTTGTGTAGGGTGAGGTATGCCGTGGAACTCAAAGTTGATTCCCCGAAGGTAGGCTAGAGCCTTCAGACCATCCTTTGATTCTAAAAGTCCATAAACTAGTTGGTAGAGTAAAGTGTGCCGTGGAACTCAAAGTTGATTCCCCACAAGTAGGCTAGAGCCTTCAGACCATCATTTGATTCCAAAAGTCCATACCATATTCACATGGCACAAACCCTAACCCAAGCCAACCAAATTCCAAAGTGTACCTCCATCGACAGCACCACCGGTGTACCGTTGCTTGCCGGTGGGGTAAATCCAGTTCATTTTTGGTCCCTGTCGGCAGCATCACCGGTGTACCGGTGCTTGCCGACAGACCCAGTCTCTGTGTTTTTATCTCCCTTGTCTGCAACACCACCGGTGTACCGGTGCCTGCCGACGGGTCACGTATCTTGGAATTTTCTAGGGTTCTAGAAACCCCATTCTGAAACTACCTTTGATCCAAATCGTAAGAAACCAATTTTAACAATTCTAATCAATGCTAAATCAACCAAAAACACTTCAAATCATTAGTTAACAAAATCAAAAGAATAAATTAATTATTTAATACCACTCACGCGGGGTGTAAATCCAAAACACAAATCAAAAGAACAATCTCAATATAATCAAATATCAAATATAATCGAATAAAACATGCTTTCCTACATAAAACATCCAAGATACAATTTCATACGATATATCCGATATTAACCACAATATTCCATAATAACTATACAGAAAATGAGACTTACCATAAGTTATCGTTCTAATATTGGATCTAGCCCAGCTATCTTTCTTCTTCTCCTTCTCTTCTTCCTCTCCCTTGCACTATGACGACTAGGGTTTGCTCCCTTCCCTCTTCTCTTTCTCTCCTTAATCTCTCCAAGTAACTCTCTCCTATTCTAACCTATAATGAGAAGGAAGGTGGGGGAGGGGAATAAGGAAACTTGCTTTCCCTCTCTTCCCTTTCCAACCCATACACGTTTGAGGTTTGAAATCCATTCCTTAAATTACAAGTAGTATCCCTCAAATCTTCTAATTACACTACAACTCCAAATTAAATATATTATTGTTTTAAAACCCACCCATTGATCTAATTGTCTAATGACCCACACCATTAATTCTAGGTCCACACAATCTGATCTGGACTGAGCCCACCAACACGGTTCAAAGCCCAACCTACTTAATTATGCCATACCACCTAGATTTTTTTTTATTATAGCTTGACAACAATTTTGTAGATTAGTTATCAAAGTATATTATTACCACTATTAGTCCATTAACCGAAGGCATCAATCAATTAATTAAAGCTCCAAATTTCATCCATAATTATTCAATTAATTTAATTAATTATGAATAAGTTATTATAGGGATTTCTTGGTTCAGTTCATTATATATTGCTTGGATTCTATTGTTACTGCTGAGTTTGAATCTTGGTGCCGCAGTAGGCCAAACTAGTGACTGTGGTGCCTTATGATTTGCTTGATCTCTGATTAGTTGGTTCAAATTGGCTATCTAAGTTTGTTGATTTGTTTTTTTTTTTTTTTTTTCCTTCTGGGTTATGCCTTGTATGTCTTTGTCTCCTTTAGTTGGGGGACATGATTGTTCCTGTTACATTCACTTGGTGTGGCATATAACTGATTCTTGTAATTTTATCATTCTTTTGTAATACAAATGGAACTTACCTTTACAAAAAAAGACACCGCTGATTTAGCAAACCCAAAAGTGAAATTTAATTAAGCCTTGACCATGGAATCACATTATCTACAATGTTTATCCTCATCAAGGGTATTTTAATCATTTATGTATTTTATTAAGGGTATCTAATAATTTTAGAATTTCAAAATGACCAAAACACCCTTAACCAGGACACGTGATTCCCATGGCCATAAGAGGAGGACTCTCTTTCTCTTCTTTGTTTACCAAAAATTAAAAATAAAAAGTAAGGCTTAGGCCTAAAGCTCGGGAAGAAGAAAGGAGATAAAAGAAGATCCCAAGAAGAGAAAAAGCAATCACCCCACTACTCAATTTAAAAGTTTAGCGCCGATTTCTTAGCGCAATCCAGGGCCCGGAAGCGCGCCATTTGCGTATCTCCTTTCTAACATTTTAAAAAAGTAGCCGTCAGTTTGGGGGGTGTTTAGCTCCTTTCAATGGTACCACACATTTGATCAAGTGTATTGTCAGCGCACCAATTGTTTCAGGGCCTACACCATTCACTACCACCTATTGTGAATTAGCCTCGTCAAAGTCAAATCTGATCGGAATCAAATCATAATAATGATTGGCACATCTACATAGTCATAATTAATGTTGGGTTAGCACCCCATTGTAGATTTTCTCAAGTTTCACTATATATGTATAAAAAAAAAAAAAGGATTTTGAAGAGGAATACTTTAGAAGAAAAGCCTGATTCTGCGCTCTAGTGATTGGAATTCATGGAGTCTATATATAGCTAACTTAGTTGAATTTGAATCATCAAATATTCTATCGATCATAAAGCATCAATGGCAATGGAAAAGGGAGCTTCTTCCCTTTGCCTGCTTTTGATCAGCTTGTGCTTCCTTTTCTTGTGTTGTGTCCATGGCCACCCTAATTACCAAGATGCATTAGCCAAGTCCATCTTGTTCTTTCAAGCTCAAAGGTCTGGGAGGCTCCCCCCAGACCAAAAGATCACTTGGAGGTCTAACTCTGGGCTTTCCGACGGCTCGGCCGCTCATGTATGTCGACGCATAACCATGTTATGTCCTCAATAGGGTTCTCTATTTTTTCAAACTCATGATCCTTAGTTCTCTTTGGGCAAAGTTTAGACTGCAATAAGCTCAGTAGGAGCTCAAGACTTGGAATTTCACACGTAGAAGCAGCCGAAGCTCATGCCATGAGGAAAAACTAAGAGACTGGATTCAAATTCAGAGATTAGACATAGGCCTACCCTAAGATTTTCTTTGTTTAAAGCCAAACCAATGTCATTCCATTCATTTAATATATCTTAAGAGATTTTTCCAGTAACTGCATAGCCAAGGCTTGGAACCAAACAAGCTAAATTGCAAAATCCATTGGCCAAACCAAGTTTTTCAACACCCTAGCTACCTCAGTTTTGGTCTTTGACAAAAACATTTTATCTTGATCGAAGGATGTAATGACAGAGAAAGGATCATAGATCAAAATGAGATTAACAGTTACTCTTATGACCCTTTTTCATGTCATCTTAACTAACAAATCTAACCGAATTAACTAACTCTACAATCACCCAAATGCCCCTAACTATCAGCTTCATTCACTTCTGCAGGTAGACCTTACAGGCGGCTACTATGATGCTGGTGACAACGTCAAATTCAACTTCCCAATGGCATTCAGCACCACTATGCTTTCATGGGGTACGCTTGAGCACGGCAAGCGCATGGGTACTCAATTGGAGAGTGCAAGAGTTGCCATTCGATGGGCTGCAGACTACCTTCTCAACTGTGCCACAGCAACCCCCGGCAAGCTATATGTAGGTGTTGGTGATCCAAATGCTGATCACAAGTGCTGGGAGCGTCCCGAAGACATGGATACTGTTCGCACTGTCTACTCTATCTCCCCTAGCAATCCAGGTTCTGATGTTGCAGGGGAGACTGCTGCCGCACTAGCTGCTGCATCAATGGTGTTTCGGAAGGATGATCCGAAATACTCAAAGTTGCTTCTGAGGACATCAAAGAAGGTTATGCAATTCGCAATGCAGTACAAAGGCGCATACAGCGACTCCCTCAAATCCGCCGTGTGCCCCTTTTATTGCTCCTACTCAGGATACAAGGTAGAGAGTCTCTAATGCAGATAACATCTAACTGTACATTATTACCATGTGTGTGTGTGTGTATACAAGGCTTGATTATTAATCCTGTATTTCACCAGGATGAGCTACTCTGGGGAGCTTCATGGCTCCTTCGAGCCACAAATGATGTTTCCTACTTCAATTTTATAAAATCCTTGGGAGATAATGACAGAACAGACATCTTCAGCTGGGATAACAAATACGCCGGTGCCCGTGTTCTTCTATCAAGAGTAGGATATATATAAATTTTAAAATGTAAAAAAACAATTAATTGAATAACTTGGTCTTGACATTCTCCTTTTTTTTTTTTTTTTTGTTGTATAGAGAGCCTTACTGGACAAGGATAAGTCCTTTGAACCATTTAAACAACAAGCTGAAGATTTCATTTGCAGCATTCTGCCCAACTCTCCCTCTTCAAGCACACAATACACTCAAGGTAAGAAAATTGCAGGACTTGCTTAAGGTATAGAGAATTAGAAACAAACTAAAATATCTCCTAGACATGAACAAATACAACCATATTCTGTTTGACATTCATTTATTGAAATGCAGGAGGTTTGATGTACAAGCAAAGTCAGAATAATCTTCAATATGTAACATCCATAAGCTTTTTGCTTACAACATATGCAAACTATATGGTTGCCACAAGAAACACATTTAAGTGTGGGAACCTCTTGGTCACACCAAGTACCCTGAGAAGCCTAACAAAGAGACAGGCAAGTAGTAATCTATCAAGTTCAAGAATTTGCTTCCTTGATGCTTCCTTTTTTGGAACTAACTTGTTACAATTTTTTAGGTGGACTACATTCTAGGAGAGAACCCTTTGAAAATGTCTTACATGGTAGGCTATGGAGCTAAGTACCCAATGAGAATTCACCATAGAGGATCCTCTTTGCCCTCCAAAACAAACCATCCAGAGGCAATCGGCTGTGACGGCGGCTTCCAACCATTTTTCTATTCACCCAATCCTAACCCTAATATCTTAATAGGCGCTGTCGTTGGAGGACCTGATCAGAATGATGCCTACTCTGACGATCGGGCAGATTACAGCCATTCGGAGCCCGCCATGTATGTCAATGCTGCCCTAGTTGGACCTTTAGCATACTTGGCAGGGAGCTATAGTAAATGATGGAATGATTGCTTCATTGTTATCTTGCCATGTACATTTGATGGCTATGTTATCTCTTATTGTGTGCCATCAAGTGTAAATTGAAAAGGAGGATGCGTTTGGCCCGGCTTCTATAATTACTTATTGCAGCTTATAGCTAGCTTATATAACACTTTTTAAAATTAAATGTGTTTGGTAGCGCTTATGGGTAAGTGCTTACCCATAAGAACTAGAGGAAAAATAATACCAATTTTTGTTTCACATTGATTGAATGCAATGCAATGAGCATATAGGGGTGGTAGTGGGCCATCTGTCCTGGTCTGCCCAGCCCAATATTTGGGCAGCTTTGGCAAGATATATCAGCTCGTGGTTTTACACTATTCATGCCCGATCCGGCCCTGTCAAATTACCAGCCAGGCTTTGGGCAAGACAAGTGGAAGCCCTACCCGATTAGCCTGATAATGACATTTACATATATTTCTACTTTTAAATATGTAAAACATTTATAAATATAATTTTTTATTTTTTTATTAAAATAACAATCATTAGATAATTTGTAACTATATTTATTTGTAAATATATATATTTAAATATCATTGAAATATAATTTTTTTAATTTTAAATATAAAAAAAATGAGTTTTAGGGTTGGGCAAGCCAGGCTCAAGCTTAGATTATTCTCAGATCGAGCCAAGTTGGGCTTGTGCCATTGAGCCCATTGATTGGACCGGACTGAGCTTGGACACAACAAAATTTCAATTTACGTCAATGTGTACCCCTCAGACCATCTCACAACTATCTTCCTAGTACATAATCAAATCATCTTAATTTAGTTTTTTTTTAATCTTATGACTCATCTTTACTGGTCTTCACATTAACATCCTTATACCAGCAATGTACATCTTATACATATGTGTACATCCCTATATAACCCACCCTTATACCAGCAATGTACATCCTTATATAACCCACTCCGGGTTGCTCAGTTGGTAAGGGCAAATAGGAGATTGTGTGGGTTAGGCGCACGGTCTCAAGTTCGATTCTCCAGCTGGACAGGTTTGGATTTAAGTGGGAGGTCGTGGCGGTGAGTTGCTGTGCAAGCCTCCTACTTGGGATTAGTCGGGCCTAAGGCTCGGACACCCAAGTTATAAAAAAAAAAAAATGTACATCTTATACATAATTGTTCCTTGGTAGCTCAACATATTGATCGATTGCCCTAATAGCTATCATGTAATTTTTCTTTTAGCTCGAGTAAATCAAGTCCATCATGTAAAAGTACTCTAAAAGCCTCCACTTCTTTTCTTTTTGGCAAAAGGAACAACTATATTAATTTTACTGGAGAGAATCCAAGGACGTGTGGTTTTACCAATGAAGTCATGTGCAAGAGAACAGCAAATGACCTCATGGGGGAAAACCAAACCAACCACCGATGTGTGGCTCAATTGGTAGCAGGCTGGCCTCTAGTGGGTGTCTCTGGAGGCAAGTCTAGAGTTCGAATCGATGTGTGGCTCAATTGGTAGCAAACTGGGCTCTAGTGGGCGTCTCCGGAGGCAAGTCTGGAATTCGAATCCCACTAGAAGCACTCGTGGCCAGGGGTTTACCTTTAATGCTCCCGCCCCGAACGTGGATTAGTTCCACACCTAAGTGGGTGTGGTGGCACCACGTGGTTAATACCAAAAAAAAAAAACCAAACCAAATACAGGAAAAAAAATCTAGAGCAAAGTTAGCAAGAGAGTCTGCTTCAGAATTAGCTTCCCTATATATATAATTGAAACTAATAAATTCAAAGTGAGAACTACGGAGAGGCAATGTCAGAAATGATAGGATGACGCTTCCAAGGAGCGTCTTTAGTAGGTTTGGAGAGGAGAGATATAAGAGCAGAACAATCCCAGTCCTCCCCAAATTTTAGCGCCATAAGGGAGTCTCCACTTCCGCTATCAAGTTCTAATTCTATGTGCAATATCCTCATAATCAAAATAAAAAAGATAATAATCCAAGATAACAAATTGATTGCTTACTCTTGATTCTCAATCCTTATCATTACTTCACCTCAACGGCCATTTGTCAAAAAAGTTACACTTGATACAATCAGTTTAACTTGATTATTTTTTGGTTCTAGGGTGTCTTTTTATAATTATAGTTTTGCATAAACTTCCTATCTACTTTGGTTTACCAAAACCATGTCATCTTCAAATAGCATATACAAAGGCACCTTCTTTTAAAAAGAGGATTCTTATACCAATATCATTATTTAAAATTCATTTTTCTCACTATCCACTCACCTAGTTAGTATTCTCTCATAAACATTCTTATTGACCTTAATGTAGTATTCTTTTGTTTTTTGGTCTAAAACCCGCTACATTAACTCTTTTAGTATTCTATCATATGCTTTCTCTAAATCAATAAGTGAAGGTATATCCTCTTCTCACTACACTTTTCAATTAATTATCTAAGTAGAAGGATAACCTTAACAGTAGACTTGTATAGCAAAATACGCATGCATGCATATACACGAAGGAGCAACACCAAAGTTCAGATAAGAAGAGATTAACCTTTATCCTTTTAATCTAATACCAATATCCCAAAAATGAGACTAGGATTCTACATACAATTATTTTCACATATATTGGAATCATGACTAAAAACAATTCTATCACACATAATATAACTCAGAGGAACACCAAAGTTCAGCTGAAAAACAGATTACCTTTTATCCTTACAATTTAATACCAGTATCCCAGAAATGAGAATAGGATTCTAAATAGAATTATTTGCACATACATTGGAATCATGACTAAATATGTATGAGTACATGATATAAATATGTTGGCAAATGACTAATTTGGAGATAGAAAATGCACCCGCGCAAGCGTGTATTCTTTCCCTCCTATCCAAACACCAGTTTGTGACCATTGCACGTCTTCCCAATCAAGATTGTCCTCCAATACCTGCTCAAACCAAAAGTAAGGTTTCAATCAAATAGCTAATCAACCAAAAGGGCAAGAGCAAAGAAAATGGAATCACTTGTGCTTCTTTTGCATGGCTGACTGTCAATGGTTTGGACTGCTGCACACAACGTCACGCCTCAAGGCTGGGTAGGCCAACCAAAAAAGGATCATATGCACAGTTTGCTTTACAGGCCTGGTTGGCAGCTCAAAGTTCAAACCATTGACAACCTCCATTTCATAACCTGCACCACCCAATTGCTTGGCCCACCCACTCCTGGGAAATCCAGGATCCAGAGGTCACAGCATTAGTATGACTGGATCAGAAAACATTATTAGTTATTTTGATAGCAATACAGTTAAATTTCTCTCTTTTTTTGTTTACATCATTCTTCTACCCTACACAACATGCTGTGTTCCAGAGGTCACAGCATTAATATGACTGGATCAGAAAACAAATGAACTCTATCGAAAACACAACAGATTGAATGATCCTGAAAAATGTTTTAACTTGTTCTGTAAGGAGTACCATCCAACCATGCTGATTTTTTGTTGAGCCTATATGCCAACTAAAACCTGGTTCAGCTTACCTAAATGTAAACCATATGAATAGTGGGTACACAAGGGAGTGTTAAGTTTCACTTCAGATAATTAAAACCCTACGGCAAAAATATATTTGGCAACTTTCAAACTACAACGCTCTATAAGGGAAGAATTTCAGAATATTTAGACTTTCAACAAGATCTTTTTTTCTGTAAATTATGTGTATTCTTGAGAGCTTTGAATGATCTACAGAAAGTACCTCTATATATTCAAGGGGCAGAGGTATCCCAATTGAGCGCATAACTTTCTGGGGAAGGGGCTTCTTACAACGACACCACCGAAATACATCAGTGACAATTGTCTCACGGTCCACCAGACTTCTTTCACCGTTTTGGGCATGTACACTGTGACTTTGAAATTTTTCTGTCTCCACATCCCGTACATGGCAGGTCATAGTGTTGACCACCTTCTCCCCAGTGAAACAGAGCTCATACCTAGCATATTGAAATTTTTAGAGATGAGTGAAGTAATTACTGTCTAGGCCATTAGTTAACTATAATAGCATGAAAACTTTCAAATTTTAACAGAATTGTACTCTATGGAAGGATAGAAAACAGATAGAAACAATCTAAAAAGATAAAGAAAAGGTTTCGTGCTTTACTAATCTTTCAAAATAATTATACGGAAAAATATATATATATATATATATATATATATATATATATATATATATATATACACAGATATATATATTCTGGTAAATTATGTACGAAAGATCAAGGTTCAAGTTCACAGCCGGCATAGAAATTTTCTAAGTCCCTTATAACATGAATCTTAGTTGTTGATAAATGAAAGATCAAGGGACATACAAGCATTCAAGAAAACTTATC
Organism: Pachysandra terminalis; assembly: GCA_031762675.1. Classification (NCBI taxonomy): domain Eukaryota; kingdom Viridiplantae; phylum Streptophyta; class Magnoliopsida; order Buxales; family Buxaceae; genus Pachysandra; species Pachysandra terminalis. The sequence goes on from JAUPMG010181887.1 coordinate 19,575, forward strand.
TACCCCAATCATAAAAACCACTGAGCAGAAAATTCATGAAAAGAAAAAGAAAATATGACCCAGTATTTCACCACAGATGAAATTGGATCTGATAAAATCGAAATTGGCATTCTTCCAATTAAAGGTGGCTCGCAACCTTCTGGTGGTATTGATAACCCATTTCCCAAACCATTGTTTCTAACTTTGTGAGTGACAAGAGGCTACAAATCTCACTCCAGAACCTCCCCGAGCACACATCCATTTACTTTAACTTCCTCCCCACCACTCATTTATAAGGCCACCTCTTAGGTAGGTTGAAGCAATAAAACTGTCTAACCTCATACTCTGAATCATTTTTTAAAGGTATACCTTTTTAAACATCAATCAATAATTTTACTAGTGGCTCTGAACAAAAAATAGCTGACGAAATGTTTAAATTTTCTAAGATGGTAACACATGCAGCCAAACCAATTAATGGCCCACCAATCCATCCACTCAAAAGATGAATACTGCAAACCATAATTCGATACTACTAAGGCAGCCAACAGTTGACTCGGGTGGCAAAATCTGACCCGATCCGCCAACCTGCCTAAACTCGCCCCTTTTTGGGGTTTGGTCGACCTAAAATAAAATATCATTAATAGGGTCTACCTGAACCTTCCCGAATTATAAATTGGCTGGGTTGGCTTGGGGTTTACATTATAAACCCATTAACTGCCCAAACCTGAGCGACCATTTATCATAAGAGCAGGATTTGGGTTGATCACATAGTTACTACCTAGGCGACCAGGTGATTTTCCAAGGGTCCAGGCGATACCCGCCTAGGCTAACCACGCCTAGGCGAGCGCCTGGATAACTGGGCGACCACCTAGTTGCCTAATTTGCCCGGGCGGTCACCCGGTTGTTAAATTGACTTTTTAATTATTTTATTTTAATTAATTTATTAATTAGACTTTAATTATATTTTATTTTTAGCATATTAAATTAAAGCTTTTCCTAACAAAAAAAAAAGTTAATGACTTAATAACACAACATAACCAGGTATGAGTTGAAGTACTGAAAAAAAAAAGGCGTTGAAAGTCCTGAAGTTCAAAACACTAAGGCAAAACCAGAGAAACACGAACCAGGTAAGTCATTTGTTCTCTCTCCCTCTCTCTCTCTCTCTCTCTCTCTCTCTCTCTCTCTCTCTCTCCTGTTTTCTTTTCTTTTTTTCTGCACACATCTCCTTCGTTCGGCCCCTGTTTTTTTTTTTTTACTGTACACAACAACTCTCTCTCTGCCCCAATGTGAAGCCTCCCTCTCTTTCTGCTCCTGTTTTCCTTTTTTTCTGTACACAAAAACTCTCTTTCTCAGCCCCCTTTTTTTTCTGTGCAAAGTGAAGCCTCTCTCTCTCTCTCTCTCTCTCTCTCCTCTCTCTCTCTCTTTTTCTGTTTTCTGAATTGAGGCAGTAGCCTCCCTCTCTCTGATATATATGGAATTTATTATTATAATTTTATTTTATTTTTTTAAATGTCGCTTGCCGAGAGCACCCAATCGCCTAGGCTAGTGCCTAGGCGATGGCCAGGTCTATCGCCTGGGCTCGCCTAGGCATTTTGATAACCCTGGTTGATCATTTCATGATCCATCCCATTTCTGAGCCAATCCGAACCCAACCCAACCAATTGACACCCCTAAGTTAACTCTATGAATCATTATTCAATTCCATAATTCAACATAATAAATCCTAATATGCCTTGATTATGATTTATACCAATGAGTACCTTGTTCTCCCTCCTTTATTTCCACTCGATTTAACTAAATGTGAGGTCCATCCTATTGTATTTTTATTCCTTTTGGATCGTTCAGTAAACAACCAAAAAGGGCATGCCTTTCATTTCTAACACTAACCACACAACTTTGGTAATCTGAAGAACATTCACACTCTTGGTTGCATGGTCAAACAATTGTGCTAGGAGCAACTGACCAAGCAAGAAGATGAAACTCTTTCTTCAACTTGTATTACAAAAATGGCCATGGCAGGAAATATTTGGGTACTGTTGCTATAACAACTGTGCTGGGGACATCTGATCAAGCAAGAAGATGAACCCCTTTCCAGAACTGGTGTTTCATACTACATCACAGGGTATCTGGTGCTATTCCTAAAATGATGACAATTAACTTAATGAAGTCTCTAACTAGCATTAAAACCATAGCAAGCAGCAATCAAATAAGATGTTATATATGAAGAAGAAAAACAAAATGCATCAAGGCTCATCTTGTTTTGATGTAAAATGAGATTTGGACAACATTTCTGCGTCAAATGGGTTTTACAGGGGTATTTTGACGTAAATTTATATGTGTGTGTGTGTGTGCGTGTGTGTGTGTGTGTGTTCATGTGTGAAGGTAATTTTCCAAAAATCAACGTAATTTCTAGATAAAGGACATACATTTCAAAATTCTGTCAATTTCCAAAAAGTCGAGGATATGTCAAAAACTATTGAAGGTTCACTTTTTTTAATTTGATAAATCAAAGCCTCACCATGTGCAAGTGCAAACACCACCACCACCACATATGACATGAAATTCACGTCCATTAATGCCACCATAACATTGTGGCTGCCACCACCAATTTAGCAGCATGACTACCAGGTCCAGTGGCAACACCATCATTACCAATGATGACAGCAACATTAACATATTGAAATGATCATTGCCACCGACAGCAAATACCAGCACATTGAAGCCACCACCACCACTACCATGGCCTCTACCTCCAATGACGGCATCACATTCACCACCTCTGATGACACCACTACTAACATTACATATGACATGACCACCGCCTCCAACACTGATACCACCATGTTTTAAAGAATCATCCAACACCAAAATAGGCCTGGACCAGCCTGAGAAATGCAAGTTTTATACAACTAGTACATACTGATTGGTACATGAAAGGGCTTCGACTGTCCCTATATCGTGTACCGGTATGTGGTATCGGAGCCAACCTTCTACTACCATTGCTGCTGCCACCACCACCATCTCTATTATGGCCACTCCAAAAGCAGCACTACTTTCCCCACCACTGCTCCTATCACCATCACTACTGCCTACCTCACCAGTTTTGATGGTGGCAAAACCATCAGCACTACCATGTTTTATTATGCTCTACTGTTTTCTTAACCAAATTACCCCCAATCCAACCACTTCAAAGCCAAAAAAACAGATATTGGCAACAATATTTCAAATTTCTAACCAACTAAGCAATAATAGCTTGAAAAATTCAAAATTCTGGAAATTCAAAATTGATGCAAATTTATGTCAAAACGAAAGGAGCTTTAATTCACTTGTAAAAGTATAAATCTATTAGTCAAATGATCTTATTTTGAAGGAAAAGAAAAAGGGCAAAGCCACCTTTGCTCCTGCTCCTGAGAATATGTCATTCGCATGCTTCATAACAGGATTTTAGATGACAGGCATCATGTATACAGTCAACTACCAAATAATCATGGTTTTTAAATTACAAAGACCGATGCTAATCATGGAAAGTGCGCAATTGCAAAGTTCTTACCTGTTTGTGTGTGTTTCTAAATACAAGACTTCTCCCTTTTTCAAACGTGCTGATGTATAAAGGGGCTTCTTCAGTCCCTTGTCAGCTATAATGCTTATACTGTATTTAATCCTGCAACATTTCTCAATGACAGCAAGCATTAATTACATCAATCGTTTCATAGATGGGAAGAAAACAAAGGAAATAAGAATAAAGAGGAAGGATTCTGGATTGCAGAAAGAAAAACATAAACATCAAATCTATGAAGGGTGACATTCTTGTTGATTAAACATGCATCAGAATTAGTTCTAATCAGTCCTTTACAAAAGTCACCTCTCATGCCAAACCCAATAATCACAGTTATTAACAAGTGTCAACTATCAAATATAATGGACTTTTGAAATGACCGTTTTCAGTATCTCATCGACTGTCCAAATGAAGGTGTTGCGATTCAACCTCTCGTGTCAGAGCCAGTTCTCAAGCTTTGAGCAGATGGTTAGAATATAGTTAAGAAGTTTGAAGTCTGGCACATCAGAATATCAGATTGACAACTGAATGAAGGCTAATATAGGTGACCCAAAAATTCAGGGCATAGGTAATAAGTGTTCATTGTACATAGTATCTACACACCAGAACCTTTCCAACCTATGGAAATAATTCTAAGAAATTCCAAACTGTTATTCTCAATATGATACTGCTCAGGATGTAGATGTCTGCTTTTACACCTTGAGCTCCAGATTTATGATGCTTCCAAAGTGAGCCTAAATGTTACAAGCATCAAAGAAAAACAAAACAATGTCCAAAAGCAAGTCGAAGCATACCAAGGCTCGTTGCATAGGTTGTATTGTATTGTGACTTCTCGCACAAAACGTTGTTGTCGTGCATTCTACAGAACAAAATCCATCAGGTAAATTAATCAGTGTTATTAAAATGAGAAAATAAGTAT
>JAUPMG010181888.1:0-10370 GCA_031762675.1 Pachysandra terminalis
GTATCCATCGTTTTCCTTGCGTATCCACCCGTATCCATGATTTTTACAACGTATCCAGCGTATCCGTGTCGATACTCTATACGCATCCGTTTTCGGGCCGACCGATACGCTACCTCGATACGATATTTTGAACCATGGTTGCACCTCCTTCCTCCATAATCAGCTGCTACTCTTGGCTATGCTTTCCCGATATCTTTCCCACATCCATCCCACATCCTTTGTCATTCACCAACATCCTATCATGTGACCGCCCCAATTGCTTTCAGCAACCATCAAAGGGCACTGTCAAAGGACAGGTAGTGGACAATCTCAGTGCATCCTACCCTGTGACCGTCCCAATTGCTTTCGGCAACCATCAAAAGGGCATTGTGAAAGGACTTGTAGCGGACAATCTCGGTGTAGAGCATTGACTAGAGTGAACCAAGTATGTTAGAATGTCGTTCAGATTGGGAGGAAATCCTCTGACTTTACAAAATCCGTTGACACTCAAACCCTTCTCTTCAGATTGTGGAACGATTTAGAAGGTTCTTGTCTTCAATTATCTTCAATAAGGACAAGAGTGTTTGGTTGTCAACAAAGGTGGTGTTGTATCCAAAAAACTTTGACGTCTCATTTTTCGGTTAATACCGTAAGGGTGAAAAGTGTTTATCACTGAGCCTCGTGCCAACCCAAGAAATCTCTTCTTTCAGATTTCGTCATTTGCAAAAGACAAGAAGACTGGTTTTTTCCGGTAGAGAGGAACCTCTCGGAGTTCGATTATATTGCTTAAGCATGCCTTTTCATCATGAAGAGGCATTCCTCTCAAGGGATAGAACCAAAATCAAATTCTTTGCCATGGGTTTGACAGTTCCCTCTTCAACAGGTCATGAGGAATCACAGAACGGTTTTGGCACCTTTTCCAGTAGTAACGTTTGCTTTGGCTCGATTATGAGATCAGCAAGTTGGCCTTTTCTTTATATTGTTCAATTAGCAGCTCCAACTGATCCTCAGTGGCAATTCCAGATACAGGTAAAGTTGCAGTACATGTAGGGTCCTGAAGAATTTTACATAAGGAGTTATGTACGGCTTATGAGTCGTAATATTATCCCTTATTCCTTGAAATTCATCAGAGGTTGTAATTCTTGTTTCATTGCAAGATGCACTTCTTAAGCTTACTCAACAAGTTATTCATCTTAACGACAATGTTACTCTTTATTTCTCCGCGGGTTTATCATGGTGGACTAGCACCAGGTTGCATTCCAATTAGAGTATCTTAGATTTCAATTGTCGGTTTCCCCCTGATTAAGTAACTATAATTATTTAAGGGTATATTAGTATTTTATCAATATTAATATAAAAACAAGGGGCGAATGTTTTTGGTGGTTACCCTAATCTTCTCTTTTCTCCTCTCTCGCTCCCTCCTCTCTTCTCTTTTATTTCTTCTCCTATTTTCTCAGATTTATAGGTGTTATTTTTCGTATTCTGATACATGGTATCAGAGCAAAACCAGCCCTAAGCACATCTTCCTTGCATCGTCTACTCCACTTTTTTTTCCTTATCTCCTCAAAGCTTTTTCATTTGATAGGCCTTACTGCTCCTTTCTCCGTAGTGTGCAGCAACCACAACGGTTGGCTGCTTATGCTAGTTTAGACGTGTTCAGGTGTCTCCTCTTGTCTCAGAAAATTATGGAGGAGGCTGTGAAGACTGATTTCAAGTGAATATGTGTTTTACAAAAGTTCTGGTATAAGGGATCTCAGAGATCTATACCTGGATTCTTTCATTTCAACAACTAAAGTCTACTTGTGTACAGTTAGCTGGTGTTCATATAAGATCTGTTCCCTTTAGATCAGAATTATGGCTAGTTCAAGAAATGTCAAATGTTCTATTCTGGGTGTTTCGATAATGTTGGATTGCAAATCACAACTGTGAAATTGAATGGTACAAGCTATCTGCTATGGGTCTAATCTGTGAAGGTGTTTATTTGCGCCAAAGGAAAGTTGAAATATCTGACGTCTAAACCACTACAAAAGACATTAAAAGATTGTGATACGTAAATGAAAGAGAATTACCTCAATATGACTTGGGTATGGAATATAATGGAGCCTACGATAAGTGCTAATGTTTCTCAATGCTGTAAAGGAAGTGTAGGAGGCAGCACGAAAGATGTACTCAAAAAAAGAATATCTCAAGGGCTTATGATCTGTTTGAAGGTATTTTTTTGTGTCAACAGGGTGATAAAACCTTGAACAATACTAGTCTCTTTAAGGATGTGGAAAGAGCTGAACATTTATCATCCATTCTCTAATGATCTAGAAGTACTATGAAAGCAGAGAGAGGAGTTTCAAGTATCAAAATTCTTGTCTGGAGTCTGGACTGAAGTTTAAGTATCAATCTGTAAGAGGGCAGATTCTGCCTCGCTAATGTTTATTCTTGCCTACAATATGTACCGACTCCAGTTCAGTCTTCCACTTCACCATCTTCATTCGCAAAGGAGAATTCAGCACTTGTTTCTACTCTTTCTACCCATGGACGAGGAGTTAACTCTTATGGTCAGGGGGAAATCGTGGTAGAGGCAAGCTTCGCAATTGATAGTGAGATAATTGTGGAAGAACTAATCACACTTCTAATAAATGTTGGAACAAGTTTGGGAAACCAGCCACTAATCAAACATATATCATCACTTGTATGAATGAGGTATAATCAGTCTTCGGTGATGATCAAACCCATAATCATCCTCAAATACATTATTTTCCATCTGGCAATAATTCAATAGTACTTTCATGTGACGAATATAACAAGCTCTCTTAGTGAGAACTCATCCTAGCTCTTCAGCAGCCATAGCTGCTCTTGCACATGCAGGTACATCTGCATTTTTTATATCCAAGCCAACATCTTCTTGGGTAACTGGTTCAAGAGACACATGAATGTGAGTCTACAATGTGTTCCTTTCTTGATAAGTCTAATAAACATAATTGCTCCGTTACTCTTGTTGATGGCTCAACAACAAATGCTATAAATCAAGGTGTTGTTCATCCGACTTCTATCTCTTTGTCTTCTGTACTTTCTGTACCTAACTTTCAAATTAGTCTTCTATCTGTCAATCAAAGTACTCGATCTCTCAATTCTTCAGTGAAATTATCCTTCTTTTTGTGCATTTCAGAATCTCCAAAAGAAGACGATCAGTAGAGGGAAAGAATCAAAAGGCTTATACTACTTCAATAGTCATCTTTCTTTGTCAAATCTGCTTTCCACTCTAGCATCTCACCTCTGCAATAGCACTCTCTATTAGGTCATCCCTCTTTTCATAAGTTCAAGTTACTGGTACAGGCTCTTTAAGTTGAGACAAAATAGGAATGTGAAGCTTGTGAATTGGGGAAACATCATAGGTCTATTTTTCTTCCTAGAGTCGAGAATAAGATTTCTACTTCATACAGATGTATGAGGTCCTTGTATGGTGTTTAGTTTCTTTGGTTTTATGTATTCTATTAACTCTGTTGATGATCATTCCCAAATGACATGGTTGTGTTTGCTGAGAAAAAGATCTGAAGTTTTGTCTACTCTCAAATCATTTCATAAAAAAATACAAATACAGTTTGGGAAAGATATCTATCATTTTCACTCAGATAATGTTCTTGAGTATATGAAAAATGATCTCACTAATGTCTGTCTTGAAAATGGAATCACCTAACATTTTATGTGCATACCCCTCAACAAAATAGTGTAGTTGAAAGGAAGAATCATCATTTGCGGGAGGTAACTTGCACTATGATGTTGCATATGAATGTTCCAAAGAGCTCTTGGGAAGATGTGTTTTTGACAACAAATCGTATGCCCTCTTCTGTGTTAAACAAAATTCACCTTATTTCATTTTATTTCCTAATTAACCTTTCTATAATCTTTCTCCAAGAATCTTTCGTTGTGTGCGCATTATTCCATGTTCTTGATCCTCATCTTGACACGCTATCTCCACGTTCAATTAAATGTGTTTTTCTTGGCTGCCTTTGAACTCAAAAATGATACACAGGTGTGATAGCTTATCACTCGAAAACCATGAGTGCCAATGTCACCGTTTTGGAAAATCAACATATTTTCTACTAATAGCTGTATTCATGGTGCTTAATTGTTATCTCCATCTATTCCTACTAACCCTTCGGTTCCCTCATCTTTTACTCCCATGCCTGTTGTTACTGACACTGATACTTGTGCAAATCTCCTACAGGTATCTCAATGAAGAAATGCGACTAGAGAAGTAGTTCAGTTTTAAGTTCAGCAAATCAACCAATCATCTTCTGCAAGAGATCCTCAATTCTAGATGTTCCCATTGCACTTCGAAAAGGAAACGTTCTTGCATTCAATATCCTATTGCAATCATGTGTCTTTTGGTCATTTGTCTCCTTATCATAGTTTTGCTTTGTCTCATTCTACTACATCCATACCCAAAATTTATCAAGAAGCCCTTACTCCTCCTGGCTAGAAAGAGCTACAGAGGAAGAAATGGAAGCATTGTACACTCGTAGCATGTTGGAGTTTACTACTTTACCTACTGGTAAGGAGGTAATTGCATGTTGGTGGGTGCTCACTATCAAGTATCAACCGGATGGTACCATTGAAAGCTCAAGGCTCAGCTAGTGGCAAAAGGATATGCAAAAACCTTCAAGGTTGATTATTTCAAGCCTTTTTCCCCTGTTGATCGGTTGAACTTTGTTAAAGTGTTGATATTCATTGCAGCGAATCACAAATGGCACTTGTTTCGGTTGGAAGTTAAAAATGCTTTTAACCTTGTATGTTTCTTTCTTAGGGGGAATACGAAAAAATTTGCTAGTTAAAAGCAATCTATAGACTAAAACAATCTCCTCATCCATGTTTCGATAAATTTAGTCCTGTGGTAGTATCATATGGGTTCCATAGAAGTCATACTGATCACTCTATTTTTATACAGAAGAAGTCCTATGGGACTATTGTATTGATCTACATGTAGATGCATAATTAATTTTGACAGTTATTTGAATGGTATAGAAGAAGTGAAGAAATATTTGAAGCATCATTTTCAGACCAAGGAATTAAAACAACTGGATATTTTCTTGGGATAGATGTGGTTGGAAGCCAAAATAGTATGTCTATCACAACGGAAGTATGTTATTAATTAATTAACAGAGACAGGAATGTTAAGAGCCAAACCAGATGCTACACCTATGAACCCTAACGTGAAATTAGACTTGGATTCCAGTGTTAAGTTTGAAGTTCCTAGAAGATATCGATGTCTAGCAAGAAAACTGATCTATCTAACCGTCATTAGACCTGATATTACCTTTCCAGTAAGAGTGGTAAGTCATTTTTTCAGACACCCAAGCCAATACATTAGGAAGCTATATGCAGGATATTACGATATTTTAAGCAGTCTCCTAAAAAATGTCCTATTTATCGTCTACATGATAATCTTGATATTGTGGAATACTTGAACGCCGATTGGGCAGGATTAGCAACTGATCGACAGGCTACTACAGATTAGTGTAGATTTGTTTGAGGGAACTTGGTAACATGAAGAAGCAAGAGAGAGAGAGAGAGAGAGAGAGAGAGAGAGAGAGAATGTCATTGCACGATCTATTGCTGAAGCTGAATATAGGGTCATAGCTCACATTGCATGCAAGTTGTTGTGAATAAAGACACTTTTGCAAGTGTGACATGTATAAGTGCCCAATTTTGATCCCTTCATCCCATTTTGGATATTTCGGGCACAGAGCCCTTCTCTCATCCCGTTGAGGCTTCTAAGTTGTACAGGGTATTCTGATGCACGTGTCCAATGGTATGAACAAGATCCCTTCGCCCCATTTTGGATATTTCGTGCATAGAGCCCATCTCTCATCCCATTGAGGCTTTCTAAGCTGTACAGGGTATTCTGATGCACGTGTTCAATGGTATCAACAAGATCCCATATAGCGATTAGGCAATCTGCAGTCAAAAGCTGATCGGCTCTATCAATAGGGGAAAGATACATCTCCACGTCAGATTATAGGCATACTGGGGTGGGCCACCGCATCTATCCTCAACCCGAGTCATGCTCGATCCACAAAAAAAAAGAGCAACAAGGCACACCAATCTTCTCCTTGTCCTCTTAGCCACAAAATGATCCAGTTTGTAAAGGTGATGTGCAAGTCAAACACCTTAATTAGAACAGTTTTGTCTCAGTTGTGCGGCAATCTAATGCAATTGCAAGGTTGTCCAATGTTCTTGCGAAAGGGGTAAAGCATGTGCTAAGGTGATCTAAAATCAAAGGGCTGCAGATGGATAGTCTGTTGACGATTCTAGGGTCGGCAATGATGCATCAAATAGCAAAGCTTCCCTCTCTCAAATGGGTACTCGGCTGAAGATGGTGTTTCTTTTCCAACGGCAGATCTAGTGTTTTAAATTTTGCCGCAATTCTGGCAAAATATCTTCTATTTCAGCCTCGGTGATACGAAATAACTGGGGAATTCAATTCCCTCTTTTCTATCATCTCGCTGAAATCTCGGTGAGACGACATGTAGCGATATTTCGCTACATGTTGCCGAGATTTCGACAATATGGTAGAAAATTTCGCACATGTCCCAAACAAGTGCAAAATTAAGGCTATTTCCCCCCTTAAATTGGGGAAATCGTGTGGCCGAAATCTCCCCCATCTCTTCTCTTCATTTTTTTTTTTGAGAAAAGAGGACATAAAACCCCAAATCTTTGTGTTATTCTTATGCATTTTGAGAATCAAAACTCTAGGACTAGTTTTTGGAAGATTGGAGGCTTTGGTTTGTTCGTTGAAGGCGCGTTCTTGAAGTAAATCTCTATTTTCTATGTTTTACATATCAAAACGTAATCAAATGAATTGAAACTCTTATATGTTGTGTAACAACACCCAATCTATCGATCGGTGTCATTACTTTGATTTTTCAACAAAAATTTATATTTATTTATTGTTTAATTTCAAATGTTAATAAAATGTTACACATTATTATATAAATTTATATGTTATGCATAACTAATGCAAACTTGTATAGAAAAATTACTGATAAAAAGTTAATTAATTTATCCAATTTTTATAATAAAAAATAGTCCATTAATTAGTTGAATCATCAATATTGAATGTAAAAATTATAAAAATTATTAAAATATAAAAAAAGTCTTTAAAATCTAAAGAAATATAGAGGAATATTAGGAAAATGTTAATAGCCAATTACTCATCCAACAAGTTGGCCATTAATTAACTATATAATTAGTTTTTAATTTAGTAAATAATAAAAAATATTAAAATTTATTTATTTTTAAATATTTAAAAAAATACGGAGATGTTAGAATACGTTAATGGTCCAATTACTTGGCCATTAATTAACTATATAATTATTTGTATGCATTAAAAATTTTAAAAACACTAAAATATTGTTAAAAATATGTAAAAATCTATTTAAAATATTGAAAAATAAGAAATTGTTAGGAGATATTGAATTATGTTCTCGCATTTTCTTAATTTCTTTTTACTTGTTCTTGTGCTTGTTTCTTATTTAGGAGGTGATATCTGATATGTCGGGCAGGAAGACCAAATGTTGGCTGGAGCCATGGCACGCCCTTCGAGGGTGACGAAAGTAAATTAGAGTACAACTACTGTCACCGTGTAATTAAGGGTGAGGGGGTCTGTCTATATTAAAGCAACACCTGGCACATGGGTACAAGAATGTGAGTAATTACCCTAATGTGCCCCTTGAAGTGAAGAGGATGATGAAGGATTATTTAAGAGTGTTCAACTACTAGTAGAGATGAGAGGCGGTAAAGACGAGGTGAGGAGAAGATTAGCACAACTCGTGCATGCTCTCGCTACGAAAGCTAGATGGCGTGCCTCTGTGCAATCTGATTGGGAGAGAGGAGAGAAGCCGAAAGATAATGAGCTTTCTAGGGGAAGCTCTTTAGGAGATGGGCTTTCAATTGCCGGTCCTTCGAGGGCTAGGACATCTAGTGCTAGGCCCACAGATACAGGGCTATTCAGACGATACTCGAGTGTGAGGATGTCACAGGAACCCATCAATGCTTCATTATACAATGCTAGGCAAAAGACGTTAAAGGATGCGCGGAGTGGAGGGAATGTGAGGGAGAAGATGGAAAATTTGATTTCAAAATACTTCATTTTCAGCTACATTCAGACTAATGCAGTGACCTCTCCCCATTTTAAGAATATGATAACTGTTGTTCAGTAGGTCGGGAGAGTTGTACAGATTGTCACAGATAATGGGAGTAATTATGTGAAGGGAGGTTGGATGATGCAAGACAGGTACCACTTGTATTGAACCCCGCATTGGACAGCATCCTAGTGCATAGAGCAGGACTGAAAACACTTTTCAATAGAGATGACTGGAACAGCTATCCTCAAAGTCGTACGGCTGTTGGCCAGAGAGTAGAGGATATTGTTCTCTCCAACTCATTCTAGGATAGTGTCCACATTCTTGTGACTAGGTTGGAGCCCATTTATCGAGTATTGAGGGCAATATATGAGTCCACGAGGATTATGAAGGATCAGATTAAGGCTACCACCCAAAAATCATACAAATGGGTTCATAAAATTATTGATGAACGTTGGTACAAAGACACTAGGACACCCTCTTCACAATGCATGTCAGTGAATATTATTTGCAAAAGTTTAATGAATAATTCGCTTTGATATTTATGATACTTTAAGTTTTTTACTAATCTTTTTTTAACTCCAACATACTTCTTGAAACCCAAATACCACTACACTCATCCATTGGTATCAAATGGTGGTATATGCTAAGTTAGACCCTAAGTCGAAGGCAAAGGGTAACTTTGGAAATGAGGTAACAAACCCATTTTGGTTGGGTAACTAGTTATTTTCCCGATCTAACATATACAAATACTTCCAGTTCTACTTGATATATTATAATGTTCAGAGATGCACTGGATTTATTTAGCCAGCAGGAAGCTATCGAGTCGAAGGATAGGATGATGACACGTACATAACTTAAAATGGTTTTTAATGATTAATGTTATTTATAGTTACTTTAGTATTTTAACATACAAATACGAAACAAAATAATTCACAGGAAAATGGTGGACGATGTATGGTGTTGATGCATCTACACTCTCATTGTTAGCCGCCCGAGTCCTTGCAAAATAATTCACAGGCGAGTGGTGGATGATGTATGGGGTTGATGCACCTATACTCCCAACGTTAGCCGCCCGAGACAGCATCATTTTAAGCATGTAAGAGGAACTGGAGCACATTCACCCCCATCCACATAAAGCAATGCTTATAAGAAATTTCAGAAGCTGGTATTCTGTCATTATGATGAGGTTAAGGATGAGGTAGCTTGCGATTGAGACACAAAACATGATGCTGAAGGAACCCTTAGATGTCATGTCCAATGCTGAGGTTGATGATCATGACCCCTTCACAGAGTCGGTCAAGTTCTCTGACCTAGATGAGCCCGAAGCTCCGCCCAATGCTGAGATTGCTATAGTTTCCACAGAGGCCAAGATCGATGTCGACACTATGATGGAGGGGCGGGGACAGCAAGAGAAGACTCATTCGATACAGCCATAAGGATTGTCCCTCCATCACATGGCACGTGAGGCCAAACACGAGACGAGGCAGACACAAACTCCAGCAATTGATATGGAGCCCAAGCAATCGAGATTTGAGTACATCTGGGAGTGGTGAGAAAGCCTTGGGAGGTAATATTACAATGATGGTGAAGATGATGAGAAGGGAGGCTAGAGTGGTGGCAATGGTACTGATAACTGCTACAAGGTCTAAAAGACAAACTCATGTTACTAGGGACCATGGTGCCCCCTATACAGAGCAAGAGGGGATTCAGACTGCATCATATCATTTCTAGCGCAAGGGAAAGGGGAAGAAGCACATGGGTTCACGAAACGAGGCATCCTTATCTCATAGCTTCAGATCCATGGATTTGGACATGAGCAGCAGATTTCGCTCTCTACTACATACGGAGTACCTTGACATGGAGATGGAAGACATCATCATAGAACTGGAGACCCCTATCCATACATGCCTTCGCAATCAGGCTCCAAGAGCTACGGTTCACAGGAGTTGAGATCATATGAGTATAAGCCATATGGCTATGGGGTTGTGCCCCAGGGATACGGACAAGAGTGCCCACATGTTGGATGGGGGTATGGATCAAGGTTTACGATGTCGATGTCGCCAGACATGTCGCCAGGTGATTTCGGCGACATGGTGAAAAAATTGGGAAATGTGAGGGAAATGTGGGGAAACCATGGATTTTTGACCCTAAACTTTAAATATGTCTAATTAAAGACTAAATGCATCCAAATGCATCAAAAAATGCAAAAACAAAATGCCTACACATTAAAAGTCATTACATGAGGGGGGTTAG
>JAUPMG010181899.1:0-10370 GCA_031762675.1 Pachysandra terminalis
TGAAGAACTAGAGGTGAAATCAAAAGCAGATATTAGAGTTCTTGTGAAAGAGGTTAAATCTCTCAGGATTTCTCAAACAGAACTGAAACAGGAGCTTGGTCGGCTGCTGAAGGAAAAATCTGAAGTAGAGGTAGTATGTAACTCTTCTAAAGCATGTCTATTTCATCTTAAAGTTTTATGTCTACTTCATCTTAAAGATTTAGATTGCTTTATGGAGCCATTTCTTTATCATTATTAGTACATTTTCCCCTATTTAGCTAAAATAATTTTAAATATATTCTAATTCTTCTCATTTTCATTTTATTTGCCTTACTAATTTCTTTGATCATTTTATTTCTGGTTATTCTGCTTTTCCCTCCCTTTTGCTTACCCTCAGTTATTTCTTAGACTTTTTGACTTGCAAAACTCTGGGAATGTTGAAATCTCACGATTGTTCATTTTTATTATGGGATCATTGAAGTTGTTTCCAGACTCCCTTTCCACAGACAAGCTTTTTAGCTAATATTGGGAGTTTTATTAGACAAGCAGTAATTTTATTCATAGCCAATGTTGCCAATATTTTCATGTATTTTCAGATTGTTCTTCAAAAGGAAAAACAAAGAAGGGAGCATATGGAAACGGCTAGGCTGAAGCTGCTGCGCGAATGTGGAATTCTTCGTAATCGGCTTCAAGAGTGCAGTGTTAATTTTCTCACGGAAGAGGAGGATAGATTCACTGTGGACTCTTCATCACTCTCAGATGCTTTAGATCTCTTGACAACATCTGACAACCGAATAGGTCTCCTACTTGCAGAGGTATGTGTCATATCCTACTAATAAACGAGTGGTATGTCATTGCACAAAGCAACAACATTCTTTTAATCAAAATTTAAATCAAACAGATACTAATAGTTCATAGTGGAGGGGCTGCACAAAAGCTAACAAAAATTAAAAGTCAGTTCCATGACAATGAGAATTAATATCATACCTGATTATAAAAAACGACTAAATTATAGGAATTTGCATGTATCGGGAATTTGAATAGAAGTTTAGTCCACCTAAAAGACTCTTAGACATATCAGCTGGACATTTTTACTTGCCATTATTTTCTACTCATGATTGATCTTTCAAGATCATCCGATCAGCGAGTTATTCCTTAAACATTCTGAAAAAAAGGGACTGAATGTCAAATTGTTAAGGAGGCTGGTTTGGTTAGAAAAACAGCTACGAACTCCCGAGTGAAATTCGATCGTTAAATTAGTTTAGCATGGTTGTGAACTGACAAGCCATTCTCCTAATTAGTAGTAAGAAGAAACCCAGATTGTCCAGTTCACATTCAGTTCTTTATTGGTTTATGGTACTTTATTTCTACTGGTTAGATCTGGTAGACAGTAAAATGGCCAAATAGAACTAAGGTGTGGCTCAAACTACTAATGTAACTGACTTGCAGTTTGACCCGCCGGTCCACTCCAGTTATTAAAAAAATGTCTTCATGAGTCATAGCCCTAAAAGTTTATTGATTATCTATATCAACTATGCATCCATGTAAGTATATAGCAACAAAATGGTTTATCCCAACTAGTTGGCACCGGCAATGTGAATCATGTTCCTCCATCTCAATTTTGTCAATTGTCTGTTTAATTTATCATTTTTGATTTTGGCATCTCAAAATCATCCTTCCTCTAACTAGGGTATGGAGTTGTTTGTTGTGGATGAGAACACATGGTCTAATTTCCTTATTTGGTAATTGTATTTTGTGATGCTTCTTTTCCTGTTCCTACAATGTTTCTACTTTGATGGTTGAATTGGTAGCAGAATTTTTACACATGGTTTGGGTGCATTATATTTACTGATTGAGGATATGTGTCACGCCCCAAAACCAATAGCTCAGATCCCTATGCGGGAGGCACGGATCTCGAGGCATGACCTTCGGGTTCCCAAACATGGAACGGGGATTGCCATGTCAAATCACAAGTAATAAAAGCAAAATGTATGACTTTCATTAATTATTCAGAGTGCGGAAGTCAAAGGAATAAAATTACATAATCTCTTGTGACTTCACTTCAGGAGTCACAAGTACAAATATTTTAATTCAACAATTACAACCAAACACTATAACTCAATACATTACAATAACACCCCAACGTCACCAACTAGGAAATAGATGCCACCTCGAAGCGGATCAGCATCAAGTCCCTAACAGTTCTCGTTCTACCTCAACTTGCAACATAATAAGTCGCGTGAGCTTGGAATGCCCAGTAAGATCATATCTATCGTCCATCCTCTTAAGATACCATTAAGCAAATGAAACTCAAATCAAATCGAATTCAATAACATGGGATATACCAAAATCTAACAATAATGAATTACTGGATGATAAATGATATGTATGATATGATGACATTCTGATGATCTACAATGATATGCTCAAGCAAGGAATACAGGTATGAAATGAAGTATGATGAGTTAAACTTATGTAATCAGTTAAGTGCCCCTCGTTGCAGCTTCCAATCCAATGCAAAACAAATTTCGGGCATAGGCCACTAGGAACAGCCGGATGTCCCCTCCTTGTTCCTGGCGCTAACCCATGGTACGACGGTCACCATGTTGCTAATTTATGAGTATAGGCTACTCAAGGAATTTCAACCACAATTGCTAATTTAGAGTGTATAACACTCAAGGGATTCCACCTACCAAATATACCACCTCCCGGGCTCACCTAACAATCACATAAGCCTAACATGAATGCATTATTAACTAGGAACCAAATGATAGTTACTAACGGAAACTATCCACACGCTCATACATGCAGATAATCCGATTAGATGCCATCATGAGTTTCCCAGGTGTTTCAATACCAAACAATCAATTTACAATCCAATTACTAAATTCAGATTTATTCCAATGTCAAGTATAGTCAAATCCAAGGATGAGTGATGAGTACCAAATATCACGGAACATCAAGTTGATAACCCTGATCAACCTTGAGTCCGTAAACCACATGCCAATTCAATAACACAAACCCACATCACTCCCCAACAACTAATTCCAATTGCTCAGTACATCTGAGTGCAATGTAGGCAAGGCCAAATCAATGGACTAACCAATGTGTAGGGTGTACCATGAGGTTCAAAGGTAGTTCCCGCAGGTAGGATAGAGCCGTCCTTCCACCCTTGACTCACTGAGACTATTTCTTAAACACATGGTGTACCCGACCCAACTATCTCCATATGGAACTCAAGGATGATTAACTACAGGTAGGTCGGGGTCCATTTGGTCATACATTGCTCCCCATTATGATGTCTAACTAGGGTGGGACCAATTCTCAACAAAACTGATCAAAACCCAATTCAAGGTTCAAGATGTACATGTCTTCTTACCTCCATCGATGGACTCGCCGGTGTGCCAGTGGGTATCGATGGGGTGGTGTTTTTAACATGAAATTGACCCCTGTCGGTAGGCTCGCCGGTGTACCGGTGCCTGCCGATGGTGGCAATTGTTTTATTTCCTGGGTTTGGTTGGCATGGCCACCGGTGTGCCGGTGCCCGCCGATGGATCAGGGGATGTGGATCCCAGATCCATTTTAGGGTTTCCCAAAAATCAAGAAAACGAGTCCAATAGGTCACGAGGCATACAAGTCAATTGGTCACATGCAAATCATTCACAAATCGACAAACAAATCTTAATGCATTCAAATGCAAGACTAGATCATTAATCATTTTACACACAACATATGAAATCGGATCTCAACAACACCTTATTCGGATTATACAGAAAATGAGACTTACCTTCTCCTTGGGCTGAGATCCAGATCTTAGTTGCTTCTTCATTCTTCCGTCTCCTCCATTCTTTCTTCTTCTTCTTTCTTTTTTCTTCAGTACATGGGACGGCTAGGGTTTGCTTTGTTTCTCTTCTTCAATCCAAGACAAAAAGGGGAAGGGTAGAGGAAGAGATTATGGAAGATTTCCTTCCATTCCTACACTCCACGCACCTCCTCACGTCTCTCTCTTATGTTATACATATAATGGCATATAATGCCCCAAAAGTTATTTTAATTACCAGAAAGCCCCAGCACTTGTATAATAGGTTCCATAATTGGTCTAATGCTCTATTTATCCATTAGTTACCCTTATTAATTTCTGAGAACACTCCATTAGGTCACATACTGTTTATTATCATTATTCCCAGCAATTATGAATTAAATTTATTAGGTTCGGGTCCTTACAATATGGTTTGAGTTTAGTCTAGATGGGTTTTTCTTTTATCATCTATCATGATCTTTTTGGAGGAATATTTGAATCGTAATCAGAGGAGAGGCAGAAGAAGCCTGCCACACTTGTAGAGTGGTCAGGCATTAGGTGTCATGATTTATGTTCTTCACCTGGGATTATTCTGTGCCAAGATGTTCTAAAAGAATGTACATAATTGCCCAATAAATTGCAGTCTCTTGGTAAAAGCTGCACTTATATGCCCTAAAATTTGGCAAAAGACAGGTGAGCAGGTATCACTTTGTGCCTTGAACCTAACTGCCATATACATCAAGTGTGATGACTACGGACCTGTTAATTATGTTTTGACATATTTCGGAACACGTTGGAAGAGTTTTGCTAGCACTCTTCTTGGGTTTGTTATGCCTCCTACAAGACTTTCCTATAGATTAAGGGAATTTTTGGATGTATCACAATGCACAGTTTGGGGGTATCTTTTTCATTTGCATCAACTGCATTGCTGTCCTCATGTATGTAGCTGCTAGTCTTGTGTGTCCAAACTCAAAATAATAAGGGTGCCGACTTGGTAAAAACTTATGCGTGTACCTTTTTTTTTTTCCTCCTGCTCCAAGCTGTCACCTCCGAAGTCGCATTAATGCATTCTTTTATGGGATTTCTGTTATGAGCAGTGAGTACTTAAAAAGATTCAATAACAAAAAGTCACGAGTGTACATTGCTTGGTGAATAAGTTCAGCTGACCTTGATATATGCTTTTACATCTCGTGCATCATCTGGTTCTCTCTGAACTCTAATTTGTTTATGATCTTTCTGAAAATTAATCAGGCACAACTGCTAGCACAAGACGATGAAAGTGCTGTTGCTGGTCCAAGCAGACTGCTCAATGTTAATGACGGTGATATGGGAACAACAGCAGATGATGAGGTGAGGATGATGCTGACAGATATCTTTATCGATAATGCCAGATTGAGGAAACAGGTCAATGCTGTTATACGATGTGCTCTTAAGACAGCTGTTACTTCTGAAGAGAAAGAGGATGAGCGCGAAGCCCCTTCAAGAAAGACCGTATTAAACAAATTCTTAGAAAGATGAAATGTGAGTAAATTGTAAATTTTTCTTTTCATGTTAAAAGCATGATGAGGTCCTGTTCACTATTGCGACTTCTCCTCTACATCTGAAAGTCATCCTTTGTTCTCTGATGGTGATCCTTCCTAGTAAACAAGGAAGTGCTTGCCCCATGTAATTTTGTGGCTCTATACGAATTATAGTATCAAAATCATTGGTATCAGAGCATTATTGTAATTTTTTTTTTTGTTATAGTAAATAAATAGGAAGGAAGAAGAGTGAATGTGATACTTTGGCTTTTTCTTTTGTTCTCTGTTGTTCTTCATCTCTCTTCTTTAGGGATCATTGGTATCGGAGCAATGTGGGCATGTCTGGATGCAGTTCTATGGCTGGTATAGTTGTTTCAGCTTGGTAGAGTTGCTTAACTTGCAGTTTAGGGATTGGGTCTATAGTGAGAGTACCATTGCTATCAAATATGGAAGCATTCTTTTTCTGAGATAATGAGACCGAACATCTTACAGGCTCTTACTATGATCTCCAAACTATATATGGCTGTTGTCTTGCTTTTGATCAAGCAAAGTATTGTGACTATTGTCAAAGGATGCTTTTAAGCTTCGGCCACAATCAATAGATATTTGTCCTAGTCGTATTGGTTTTGAGGGTGATTGATACAACCCAAGGTCTTAAATTTTGATTTCGCCTATAATTTTGTCCAGGGAGTTTGGCAAAATTTTGTCAATATTTCATCTAAATTTCTTCAAAATAGAGAAATATTGCCGAAATATTGTCAGGTTACAAATTCAAAAATAGTGAAATTTTATGGACCTGCCGGTGAAATTTAAAACCTTGATACAAACTATTAGTAAAGGTATCGGCTCATACTTATTAAATTGTCTCTATAGATTAATGGTTTTTGCCAATACTTGTTACATATCGGCCAATATATACATTAGATATGTATCGGTTTCAAAGGGAGTTGATACCCGACTGGAAACCAATACTTTAAACCTTGGGTTGGGTGTTAAGAAACAAGGCAAGGAACCTTTGCACCTGCTCTGCAGATGCATGTTCCTGGAACAATGGTGTAGGATCCAGTCTGGAAGTTTCTTAACACCTTGGATTCTGAATCTTGTGTTTTCAAAGGACATAGGTTGTGAAGGAACTTTCTTTTGCAAATGAAGTAACCAAGCTAAGGGCCTTAAGTAAATACACTTTCTCTTTAATGATATGCAAGCAAAAGCAAAATATTTGATACCAATTACGCATTATAGACTGCACTACATGGAATATGCTAAAGTCATTTTGGTTAAAACACCTAAATGCAAAGATAATTTGATATTAAAGTAAAATCTAGGGTTTGGATTGACAACTGGTACAAGGGTATATATGGAGCACAAGATTTGGATACATGACTTTGTATTGAAATGGATATGTCCCACATCGAATGGTGACTTTTGGAGAAGTAAAGTGCACCAATAAAAATGGTGTCCAAAGGACTTCAACCATTTGAAAAACAATATCAGAATCAGGTCAATGAAAATCATTCAGTAATGTTTATTTTAATTTCAAGATTCTATTCAAGATTCTCTAAGTGGGATCCTTCAATTGGTGGGTTCTTATCAGCAATTTTTTTTTTTGTGGGAATTTTGGGAAGTTCATCTTCTTGCAACACCAATCACTGTACACGCAACAGCCACTTATCCACTGTACCCTCCCTTTCTCTCTCTCTCTACCATAATATCTTTCCTCAATCGAATGGCTACTGTAGCTTTGATTGTTTTCAATCTTTTAGATGAAACTCCATTAAAGATGGACCCAATCTCATTGACAGTCATGATGGTAACATGTGGGGTGCTAAGTTTATAATGGTGGGTTGGTGCTATATAGTACATACATAAACAGCATTATTATAGTGTCACGCGCTTTGTGGGATCAACCGTCCTCATTTCCTTCTTCGGGGCTCAAAGGCTCAAGACAAACACAATTCCTTGTTCTTTTGTTGTTTGTTGTTCTTCAGCTTCTTCATAGCTAGGTTCAGAAGAAGAAGAAGATGATGGCCTTAGTGTTGCTAGCAGTTCTGTTCATTGCTGGCCTTGTTCATAGCTTCTTTCATGTTCCTCCAAAGAAGTTAACTGGATGGGTTATTTCTTTCCTTCCAGATAAACTTCCAGCCACAAGAATTGTAGCTCCAAAGGAGAAGAAGAGTGGTTACATTGAAAGGGTATTCGCCAACTTCGATAAGAATGGTGATGGTTCTATAACTAAGCAGGAGCTTGGAGAGTTTCTGAAGAGCATTGGATTCTCTTTAAGTGAAAAAGTTGTAAGCATGGTTGAGAGGTTGGATACTAATGGTGATGGGCTAATAGACCTTGATGACTTTTGCGAGCTGTACGAGTCAATTGGGAGAGATGGAGTGGAAGGATCAAAGGAGGAGGATGATAGAGATAGAAATGAGGATTTGAGGGAGGCCTTTAATGTTTTCGATGGGAATGGAGATGGGTTGGTCACAGTGGAGGAATTGGGTTTGTTTTTGTCATCGTTGGTGCTTCAGCAAGGGATGAAGGTATAGGAATGCAAGGAGATGATCAGGAAGGTTGATATGGATGGAGATGGTATGGTTAGTTTTGAAGAGTTTAAAAGGATGATGAAAGCAGAAGAAAGGCTTATTGCTATCTCTTAACCTTCTCTCTCTCTCTCTCTCTCTCAAGAGTAAGTTTGCTGTCTATGGGATGCATTCATCGTCTTGCCCTCAATTTTTCAATTTGTCACGTTTTTTCTAATTTTCAAAATTGTTTTATATCTTCATTTTCAATTTTTTTTTCCCTTCTGTTTTAGCTAACACATCCCAAACAAATCAAATCTGTCTTTTGGTTATGACAGACCTGGTTTCAAATCCCTTTAAGACTGATTCTTGATGATTAGAAGAGCAACTACATGTTTTAATTCATTAAAGAAATAAAGGAAGCACATGTTTAAATAAACTACTTCCCAACAGTCTTCAAAAGCAGCTCTCTCTCTCTCTCTCTCTCTCTCTCTCTCTCTCTCACACACACACACACACACACACACACACAAGCACTTTTCCCTGGCCGCTTTCTCAAGGTGACAACAAAGACCCAAACATTGCGGAGGTGCCTTTGGGTCCCAGAAGCACTTCCTGACCCCAAGGAAGCTGCGAGTCTTAAATCACTTCATAACAAACTAGGAGAAACGTCGTACAAACAGAATTTGGATACACATAATAAACAAGAATGAATAACAAGAAACATAAGAAACTATAGCCATCACATATTTCTAACACCCAAAAGTTAAAAAAGAAAATTTTACTTTTTTCCCCTCTACTTTCTGTAAGTAACCCAGTTGGGCAGTGAGCACATAGAAAACTACTCTTTTGCCTATTTTCATGATAATTTATCATAAACCATGCTGATTGTATGTACAAACTCCAATTAGCCTGTCTTTGTTCTCTTAGTTCTAAGACTAGGATCATACACTTGGAGATGAAATCCTAATATGCTCATAACATACCATTTATTAGTTAGTTATTACACAATTGCAGAGAAGAATATGGATTAATTGATCATTGTCAAAATTTACAAGGAAAAAAAAAAATCAATATCCTGTGTTGTTGGATTATTTTTCAACATAAAAATGCAAGAGGTTCAATCAAGCTCCCAGAAGAAATGGCTTCATGATACTTGAGGCCGCTTTTGAGATAAAAATATATGCCTCATTGGTGTATAAGGACATGTATTGATGAGTCTAGATTATACCTGACAACCTCGTCAAGATCAAAGGTTATCTCTCAACCATTTCAGAGCTCCATTTGTGACAGACCTACAAGTTCCATGATCACATATCAAATGCTTGTTGGTACAATGAACAAATAAAGATCAACATGATAGTATCTAGTTCAAGTCATAAAATTGCATAGTTTGACCGTTAAGTGTCATTCCTGAAGTCTTCACCAATCGAAACTATTTTTTGGTCCAAAGCCCTTAGGTTAAAACAGAAAATTACTTCTCCCACATGGCCACGTTTCTTGCTTGTTTGCTTATATATTATCAATACAGACCGAGCAAATGAATACAAACCACTGAGGTATAAGCACAATTCCTTAGTTTTGCAGTTTGAAGATCATGAAATTTCCTGCTGCATCAGTGTTCTGTGCATATAATCAAAAGTGTAGCATGGTACAAATCGTTTGACTGGAGGGTTACCTGAGAGTTTTTCTTATATTATTGCCATTTTTCGCTTTGGGGCCTGTTACGGTTTTCCCTAGAGCCGGCTTCCACGCTTCTTGTGCAACGACACTTTTTTAGATTTCATTATGCTCATGGTTTTATTCTTTCCATGATTGATTTTTTTTACTCATAGCGTCCTTTCAGGTTTTCACTATGCCAGGAAGTCTGATAGGAAGATAGTCAAAGTGGGGCACTTCCAGAGAGAGATTACGTCTCAAAAAGAGAGATGATATCTTTGTCAGAAGAATATCAACATGCCAAGTCTAATTCCATTTAACACAACTCTAGATCAGCTACTCAAAAAAGAAAAGAAAAAAAAATTGATGGAAATTCAGAATCTAAAGATAACCTATATATACAATATAAAGTAAAAGTGCTTAAATCTTGGAATGAAAAAGTTTGAAGCATGTTAATTATGAAGGGAACATCTTGCATCTGACACAGATGTCTGTAAGCCTATGATGTTGGTCACATGGGTCCAGCTTAAGAGTGTATGTGTACCAGAAAACATCACAACTGATGAACTTTAGCCAACTGCTTTGCATAATTTTGTTTGAGAACTCCCACAAAATTTTTACCACCATGTGAAGGTATTGATTCAAGTCAAATGGCTAAAATATCAAATCAAGCTAATTATTCCTGAACCTCAGCAAATGCAAGTATGGACTATATAAATACCCCAGGTATAGATTATACAATTTAGAAGCACAGCTTACTCTATACTCTTTGGATCACCAATTTTAGATGCTATAGCAATAATATTCAATAGTAAGATAACAGAAATGGAAATGTACCCTGCAAAATCTTTTAGCTTTTGCCATACGTCATTTTGAACCCCTGATTCCTCGGCTTTCTCC
>JAUPMG010181910.1:0-10370 GCA_031762675.1 Pachysandra terminalis
TCAAGCATAAGCCTCAAAAAAAAAAAAACTCATTATTTTAACAAGCTTGAGCCAAACTTGGATAGGTTCAACTTGATTTGTATATGAGATTATACGTTTATATTCCTAAATCTTATATTATGTATTAGTAGTAAACACATATGTTAACATATTATATTATATATAATAATAATTATCCACTATAATATTAATGCATTTGTACTAATCTAAGCTTTTTTACGAGTCGAGATTTTTACAAGTCAAACTTTTTGTGAGCCTAGGCAAAGCTCGGAGCCTAAAAATTATTTATGAGCCAGAGCCGAGCCTTGCTAGCGATTTATGAGCTTGAGCTGAGCTGGGCAAAGCTCGGCTCGGCTTGGCTCGTTTACAGCCGTAATATAGTATCATCACTTTGCTTAAATAAATCATAGAAGCTTCGCTATTGAAATTCACAGTTTGTTCAATATATGAATCACGGGTATTAGTTAAAAATAATAAGAAGAATTGAGAATCTGGAAATTTATGGAAGCAATCACGTCTATACTATTTGATTGGAAGGTTGATACCCATGGGCTACGGTTGAATTATATTGAAGGCCGTTTAAGATTACGGCCCAGCCCAAATATAATAATGTTGTATTTCTGGCTTGGGCTTCAGTTATGATGGTGTTCTAGTAAGGAGAAGGGATCTTCTGTTAGGAAAGATCTCTGTTACGATCTTGTTAGGTGCACAGAGCCTAACACGTGTCCATGAGGCCACTACTAAAAATGGTGACTTATTATTTTAAAAAACTTAAAAATAGGTGAACCCTAGGAGGCCCACCACATTAACTAGTTTGACATGTGGCCAATTTTAGTGATGGACCCACCATACACGTGTTAGGCTCTTGTATACCTAACAGGAGCCTAATAGGGATCTTCCTAACAAAAGATCCCGTTCCTGTAGTAAGTTGGACAACTTTAAACATAGCCCTTGATCTTCGCTGAGGGCATCCAATGGGCCTTATCATGTAATCCGGACCTGCGAGCTGTGCCGAATCCGTGCTTTTGCCTATAAATCCGGTCAAAACCCAGCCGTGCCCGTGTCGTATCAGACTGGGTCCATGCCTATGCTTACAAATCTGGCCGAAACCTAGCCTCGGTGTGCCCAATAGCACGGAACTATAAACTTATCATATCATGCCTGGGCACAAACCAAATCATGTCGGGTCGATTGACATGTGTGATCCGGCCCACCCATTTGTACATCCCTGATCTAGACCACCTTAAACCGAGTCTGTGCTAATATTTTTCAGTAGCCCAGCTTTTGTTCAATTCTACTCTCTCTCTCTCTCTCTCTCTCTTCGAGTCTTTTTGGGTTACCATGGGGACTTTCCATGGCAGAAAAACCACGAGAATTATTCATGTGAAGGGTGATACTCTTCTCTATTACAGTTACAGATACCCTAATTTCCTGTGAATCTTGGAAAGTCAAAGTTAGGTTTAAAGGTTTGGAGTCTTTTCAATACAGTGATGAAAAGTTACAAACCTTAAGCAAAGTAGTAAAGATTAAAGCATTTCTTCACATACATATGGGTGCATGGTATTGTCACTTGTCATGGTCCCTTTCCTTCCATGCCAGGTGTAAAGCACTGAGCCTACCACCCAAGCATGTCTCTGTTACACAGTTACAGTGTCTCAATGGCTCAAATCAAAAGCTTTATGTTTAAGAAAAGCGTTTCGTCAGGCGACACGTACTGATCACTCTTCATCATGCCTAAGAAATCAAATGAGATCATCCTAACCATTCAAAGAGGTGGAATAGTAAAACTCAGATGAGACTGTAATTAGTTGTTTTTTTCAAGTTTCTCTCTCTCTCTCTCTCTTCTAAAAAGCTGAAAGAAAGGGAAAAAAACATTCTCTAACCATTAAAACAGAGCTCAGAGTTTCTCTTACATCCCTGCCACTGCCTGGATCCACTGGACCACCACCACGAACACACCGCCTATCCCTCATTTATATACAGGTTTTAGGTTGGCGGTAATTACAGTCTTGTCCTTTTCCCCATCAATCCACGTGTCTTGCATCAAGCATGCTACTTGTACTTGGAAGCATGCCTGATCAATATTTTGGCAACGGGTAGATTTTGAAAGTTCAAGGAAAATAGGCCATGAGCAATCATGAGCCGTGGGGCGCACTCATTTCCAGTTGGGTTTGATCAGATCTTCCAAACTGGATTAGATGATCAGAACCTGGACGCGGTCTCTATGCAGAGCTCTGCACCCTAGTTGGCAGTAGTAGCTCCTCGGCCAGGACCTTGGCCACGCATGTCAACTTGGTCGCTGAGCATGTATTGCCGACGAGCCTGGTGGCTGACCTCCTCACTTTGCTCCTATTTGCCACGTCGACTTGTACGGAAAACAGTGAGTAGACGGGCCGGTGGTCTGAGAATTTAGACTCTCCTCTCACATACCACATCTGCTTTAGTCCTTCACCCTTCCATAGTATCCGATCACACCTGCTACCACCACCCAGGTCCACGGGTCAAAACAGACTAAAAAAGTTATTAAATTAAAAAAATATATATAAAAATTAAGGCTTCTATTCTTTTTTTTTGGTTACCCAAGGTAATCCCAGGCTTCCCCTGGGACTAATCCTCCAACGTCGGGTGCCAAGGCAGGGACCTCTCTCAAGAAAATTTGCTGTATTCACAAGGGCTTGAACTCGAGAACTCAAGACCTCGTGCTTAAGCGACGAGAGCCCCTTCCACTCAGGCCAACCTTCCTTGGTAACATGTGCTTGCAAGAAAATCCTCTCTGAGCTATCCTGTGGTGTGGCTTGTATCACGATCTCATCTCTTAACAATAGATTAGGCTCTGACAAACCTCTAGGCACGTCTCTCTCATTTTTATTTTAATTACGTGGAACCCGTAACCTTACTTTGTGAGGACTAGGTAAAACTTTGGACACATGACCCCACCCACAAGAGCCATATATCAGACAGTCCGGGAGCTCCAACAGAACCTCCAGTTCTCGAGCCGGGACGCCTGCTAGTTGAGCTAACTAGTGGGGTTTATACACATAAATTAAAAGATCAATTATTATTATTGCTCATTAGGCTTAATTCAAAAGAGGGATCATTCTGTGATAATAATAATAATAATAAATTAATTTTCACAATATATATATAATTAGATATATATCTCACTAGCAAAAGATTAAAAAAAAAAAAGCACAGGTCAATAATAAGGTGAGAGAGGGTGATAGGTACCAGGCAGGAGTGCGTCGTTTTTCCTTTGAAGATTTACAAGTTCGACAAACATAGGTGTCAGAGTCGGCAATGTATTTGTAAGTAGGCGCAAAATATATCCTCCCTTCTTCCCATCCTTTGAACACTCTACCTGCTCTCTGCTCTATCCGTAGCTGCAACCAATGAGTTCCACATAATATATTCCAAAATCAGAATAATATAAAAACATAAAATAGATAAAAGACAATACAAGGTAACATGACTACACCACTACGTGTCCCATTTCCGTTGGATAGGATACACTATGGATACTTACGAGTCCTGACAAAAGCTATATTCTGTCAGAAGTGTACCAATCACTGTATATCCAATCCAAAACCAACACGACGACGACGAACAGCGTTCCACAATACAACATTTACGAGTTAATTAAGATTAATCTCTAATTACCTGATCTTTCTCCAGCAGGGCTTGCCAGTCATTTTTCTTCAATAGATCATGTGTATCGCCACACCGGGATGCAAGTCGGTAGTTTAGATCTCCAAGCCAAATAATCTTACTATTTTGGCAGAAATAAAAATAACAGAATAATTAGATAAATCTATCAAGTAAATTATGGTATAGAAAAATGAGAGAAAAAATAAAAATAAAAAAACTTACTCGTGATCTAAGATGTTATCAGGAGCGAATGGTTGATCCTGTACTCTATGAGATTGGTTGAACCTGGTTTTCTTAAGAATTTCCATGACGTCGGAGTTTCTCCGGACCTCGTCTCCGTCTTTTTCACCGGAGGTCAAGTGGGTGCAGACGAAGCAGAAGCTTGTCTGGTGTAAAGTCATGCTGATTGATATTGATCCCTTCAATTAATATAAATATATATTCATAAAAATAGATTTTTTTTTTTTTTTTTTTTTTAATTTGTCCTCTTGATCGAAGTTTAAATTCAGCAGAATCGACGATGATGGTTACCGCGCGAACCTTATTTCCCAGGTAACCCATGAGACCTGTTCCGACGCAAGAGACCTTCAAGTTGGTAATGTGCCGGTTCAGATCGGTTCGGATCCAAACGCATAAGAAGAGACCCACCATCTGCTTGCTTGCAGCCAAGCAATAACGATTGCTGCTATACCTTCTTGACAAACATGGTGGACCGGGTAAGCCCTCCTGGATCGAGTTCCGGTATGGATCCGAACCCGGGCCCCCTTTGTAAAGCTCATCCTCTTCTAGGCAAAGCAGATCGGAGAAGCTAACTCGGGGTTTCATCAGGTTGATCAGTTCCGGTGGTGACGACGACTGTTTCCATTCGTCGTCGGTGGCATTACAGTAATTATCGCATAGTTCTTGGTCCTTTTCGGCGCTTTCATTCAAAGCTCCACGAATAAGGGACAGCCACTTGGCAGCAGGCTCGTGGTCTTCAGCGCCTAATACATTCCCTGCATTTAGAGGGACGATTTCCTGAAACCTGGAATCATGAAAACAGAAAAAACATAATCTCAGTTTCGGTTCTTATTTCGAATTACAAAATTACCCCCAACCACTCGAAACGATTTTGTTCTGCTGCCTTCAGCTACGACAGGGGTATAGCAGTTATTATGAAGGGAAAAATGGTCACTTAAAATGAAAAACATTGAAACGAGGTGGGCCCACAAAAGAAATAACATGTTACGGGTCCCCCGCATCAACAACTGTCCGTGTGGGTAAAAAAAACTCACAAAGGGTTGGCGAAATCCACCAGTCTTGAGAAAATACCCATTTTATCCTTATGGAATTTGCCACTATAGAGAAATTCCATTTTACCACAAAAAGAAAATAGTATAATCCTATTAAATGAGAAAGAAATGAGATAAATGGGAATAGCGAAGAAATTTAAAAAAAAAAACCGCAACCATTTGGGTACGGTAGTTGAGAAGGCAGTTCTTATTAATGGGGAAGTTTTTCCGCCATATGTTAGTTGCGCGCGTATGATAAGACGTACATAAAAGGGTACAAGAAAGAGACCCAGATAAGGGGAAACAAAGGGGTTTGGTTTAAGATTTAAAAGACCAAAAAAAGGTATAGTAGGGATAGAATCGTAATTACCCAAGAACGTAAATGTCCGCCAGAGCAGATCTGCTTAGCCATTCCTTCATGTTCAAGCCGTCGTCCGGTGATTTCCCACCTACATTCCAAGTTCCCACCACCATCCTGCACCCAAACCACCACCCAATGTTTTTAAATATTACCTAAATTAACCTTTTTATTTTGTATATTTCCCCAAATTATCCTTTTCCCCCCAATAAAAAAAAAAAGAAGAAAAAAAGTCACCTGAGATTTTGAGTCTTGGAATCGCCGGTGGTCGCCGGTTCGAATCTTGGTCGTTTCAGATTTTCGGTAGCCTCCATCAGCCATCCTTCTAACAATCGGAATATGATTTTAGTTAAAGCAAATATAATATCCAACTGTATGAAAATCCCTACATGTACAAATAGGTATCGTCCACGTGACACAATTGCTAGATCGGACCGACGATCACATCCGATCTAAGATCAGATGAAACCAGTTGGACGGTCGCAAACGCGCCAGCACACGTGGCAAATGAACGGGACATGCACCTGAGAAGTCTTCCGGTTCCGGTGAGATAGCAAATCGGTCTTTGTCTGAGCAGCTCTTCCTTCTTTCGCTCATACCAGTCATCGCTACAATAACAGAAAGAAAAAAACCCGAAATGAGTCCGATACCGAAACGACTCTACGACATATCGGAAACCGAAAACTAAATCTCACCTTACCTTTTACAGCGTAATCGGAATGGAACTCGTCGGCTCTGCTCTTTATATTCAGCCATTTTCTCACCACCGCCTTTGGCCAAGAACTCTGCAAGAAATCTCTCTGGTTATAATCTTTATGTTTCAGAAAAATCACACAAGAACGACAACTGATTCCTTTAAATCACTTACCTTGCGTTCTGTTCTCATTGCTCCAACCCCAGATCAATGGAAGCAAACCAAAACCAAAACGAAACTCCAATCGAAGATTTCTCTGGAAAAAAAAGAAACCCAAAAAATCTTGATAGGAATATGTTCTTCAAAGATTGGGATTCTATATGTTCTATGATGTTCTAAGCTTTTCCTTTTTCTGAAAACTGAATCAGGGAAAAAGAATAAAACTAGTTTGAAACTTTGAATATCAAGATAGTTTTGTCTCTGTTTCAAACATGGATTGTAACAGAAATTCGTTGTTTAAGAGCTTAAACAAGTTCTTAATTAAGTTTAATAAGGACTAACCACATGATTTAAACAAATCCACTTGAAAGAGAAACAGAGACAACTTGGATTCTTTTTTTCTTCCCAAATATATCTTTACAGGCTTGGATTTTTTTTTTTATTCCCCTTTACAAAGAGAAGGAAAAGCTTGTGAGATTTCTAGAGCTTGAGCTAGAAATGGATGGAATCTAATGAAGGTAGATGAGAAAAGTTTCCTCTTTCTCAAAAAGGGAAAAGATTAAAAAAAAAAACTGAAAATTGTAAGAAATTCCAAAGAACAGGAGAGGATTAACTAATATATATAGAAAGTTGAGATTGGTTTAGGCGGGAGACTACGTTCCGGATATCCAAATTTGGAAAATATATAGACATGGAAATCTCAAGATTTTCGATTAGAAATCAAAATCCCAAGAAAGAATACCGAAGAAAAAGGGTTTCCAAGTTGAGATCTTGGAAGTTTCTTACAAATAACCACGAGATAGATCAGAGACTCCATAATTCGAAGAAAACGATATGTTGGAAAAGGAATCCAAACAAATGCCGCGTTAATCTCAAGATAGAAACAGAGCTCGCAGAAATTAAAAAAGGAAGAACAGTTAACGAATATCGAAACCGAGATTCTCCAAAAAGAATCAAGAATTGATGGTCAAGAACAACGACACATGCAGATTAGAATAGAAACCAAACCAGAATCCAGCTTCTTTGTTCTCTATTCCAACAACATTGCTTACTAATAAGCTGAAAACTTAAGAAGAGATGAACGAAAAATGAACCAAAAGCAATAGGAAATCTACTGACGAGGATCGGAAGACATGACAGTGGGTATTAAATTTAAATCCGGCCAAAAGATATCATTCTTATCACTGCAAAAAAGCCCAACAAAAAGGAACAGAAAAAAAGCAGAAATCAGAAAAGAAAAAAACTTACAGGAATTGAACAAACACAAGAAGCTATGTCTGTTCGGCCTTCCCTTTTCTCGTCTTTTCCTTTTTGGTGTGACCCAGTCATCTATAGAACAACAGTATCGATGCAGCAGCTCTTTGTCTAATGGCGGAGATCAAATCGAAGAGAAACAGAAGAAAAGCCTCGGAAAAGCAATAAGGATTGGTGACAAGAAAGAAGAAGCAGCTCTGCTCGTCGATGAGAGAGCCATTAACGATTTAATAGCAGAAAAATAGATGGAGGAGGAGCAGCAGCTGTCTTAATGGGACTGATGTGGCAGGACACGTACCACAGTCAGGGTATTCAAGTCTTTTCACATGTTGTGTATTTACTGAAATACCTTTCCATAGTTTTCGTAAATAGGGGTGTAAATGAGCCGAGCCGAGCCGACTTTTTCCTAGCTCGATTCGGACTCGTAAAATCTGAACAAGATTCGAACTCGGTTCAAACTCGGTAAAAACTTTCGGGTTTAGACTCGTAATTTTTTCAAGGCTCATATTGGGCTCGCAAAAACTCGGCTCTATTTGTGAAAAGCTTGGCTGGACTAGTGAAAACTCGGCTTGTTAAAGCATGGGAAAAAAAATAATTCAGCAATGATTTTTCTTTTTTGATAAATTAAGCACTAATTTAATTAAATTAATTAAAAATTTTTAATTACTTTGACTTAAACACTTCACTAATTAATTAATTATATATATATATATATATATATATATATATATATATGATTCCTATTATATATAAATTTAAATATAATATATAAAGACTAAGCCGGGCTTTAATTGAGCCGAGTCTACCTAAGTTCGACTCAGGTTCGTTGATAGCTTTTTTTAGGGCTTACGAGCGGCTCGCGAGCTTAAATATTAAGCTCAAGTTTCGCTCATGCGAGTCGAGTCCGAACCGAACTAGCTCGTTGACAGCTCAATACGAAAACACATAAAAGCCACTATCTATGCACGTGTCGTGATTTGGTTGGGTTAAACAGGCAACACCACTGGTCCGCGTCAGAAGGCTGGGTTTCCACTTATGAGGGCGACCAAGGCTTTCAGTTTTAAGTCGTTAGTCAAATTGGTCCCTAGTGGTATCCGTACCTTCCTGGACGGCTTTGTTGCTGCTTTTGGGGTCCTAAAGTTTCTCCTGACTCTTAAGGCCCCGTTTGGCTCTGCCTCCTAAGGTCATGAAGATCCAATGTAGGGTTGTAAACGAGCCGAACCTTGTCCAAATCGGTTCGGGTTCATAAATCTTGAGCAAGATTTAGCCTCGTTAAAAAATTGGGGCTTAGGCTTGTTAAAACTTAGCTCGGCTCGGCTCCTAAAAAATTGGGTTTATAAAACACTTGATTGGTAAAAAAATTCTTATTAGTACTCGTAATGCACAAATCGGTAAATAAGTTATCCTCAATGATTCATGCGATATGAGGTTCGAAATACCAAGCCTAAATCAAAAGAATGACCGTTCCAATGTAAAAGGAGTGGGGGTGAAAACAAGGATCAGTCAGAAATGAACAAAAAGGTCCACACAGAACGTTAACTCAGAAAGAGAATTCTCAAGACAAATGCTCCGCTAATTCTCAGAGAAAGTCTAGAATGCCCAGGAATTCAATCCCCTTTTCTGGTGTATCATTGTCTTTTTGTAGCTTCATAATTATTACTGAACCATTTGCAACGTTTCATTTAATTCACTCGAACCGTCTCATTAATGTATGCAAGCGTTTTAATTCGAATGTTTAAAACGCTTCATTAATGGTAATAGCGCTTCAATGAATATATTCGAAACGCTTTGATTAGAAATGAATATGCCGTTATAAATTTAATGATATATTGTCGTTCTATGTTGATTCAAATCTTTTAATGCTTCAAGATTCGGAGATCTTGGTAGGATTTATCTCTCTGGCCCTCAATTCCTAAAGGTCTAATGTTTATTTCCCCCTTATGTTTTAAATGATTAACTTCGAGTTACTATCTCGAAAATTGTCATTACTTTACTGATATGACTATATCCCTAAAGTTACAAGACTTTGGGATAGTAACTTATCATTTCGAGATACTATCTTGAAATGTTTGTGTATGTCAAATTACGGGTTTACCCTTTCGAGTTGATTAACTTGAATACACCTTTTATGTTTTGAGAATTCTCTTTCGAGAATAGAAGTCGAGGCTAATGTAGAGTTTCATTATATATTGCAAAGTTCAAGATAATTAACCCTGAATGAGCATTCTTCGAAATATACTATTTTGACCAAAAATGGTCTTTGGATATGTAATTACATATTTGACTTTGCTACGTGTCAAAATATGATTCGATTATATCAATTTTCAAATTGGCTCATCATCAATACAAGCACACTGATATTATAGTTGATGATTATTGTTATATATAATATAATATATTAACAAATATATTTGATATTATTATATAATATAAGATATAGGAATATAGACGTATAATCTCATATAAAAATGAGTCGAGTCTTTTATAAACCCAAGCTCAATTAAAGTTCGGCTCGTACGAGTCGAGTCTAAATCCAAACCGAGCTAGCCCGACTCGTTCACAAACCTAATCGAATGTTTGGGTGTTTGGTCATACTTCTAAAAGTTGCTTTGGATGGAAGGCCTTTTTCAAGAGCGTCTTTTAAAATTTATATAATTAGCTTTGTTTTAAATTTAATTAAAACTTTTAAAATGGAAAAAATTATCCTTTTATTTTTTTTTAAACATTCTTTAAAAAGACAAATATATTGGTGAGGACGAATTTGTAAAAGGATAAATGTATTAGAAGAAACCAATTACAATCATCGACCAAAGAATACGGTAGGAAGTCTGTCTCAAGACAGCCTAAACTGTCGCGCAGTCGTTCTGTTAAGAGCGTTCCTTATCAATCTTTGACCTGCGGGGAAGACAAGAAGAAAGGGGTAGAAAGAAAGGAAGGGTTTGCAATAACTGAGGAATGGGATTGAATGCAATCACAGAGCAATAAAACC
>JAUPMG010181931.1:0-10369 GCA_031762675.1 Pachysandra terminalis
ATTTAAAAACCATGTTTGGTACAGAAAAATGTGCACAGCTGTACAGACAGGATCCTCCTTCATAGAAATTGGTGTAAGTTCATAGAGATTTATGTCACTGTCACACTCACACATAAATACCCATGGTAATAACCAGGATTGCAGGTCGCCACCGTAAAATTAGATGGCATCAATTATTTGGAGTGGGTTCAATTTGTAATGTAAATTGGGATACATATATATGTGTGTGTGTGTGTGTGTGTGTGTGCATAGACAGAGATGGAAAAGTAAAAGAAATTGACGACTGCTTTATGAGTTTGGATGTTAGGATTTATTTTTATTTTTTTTTTCTGCATTGGATTATCAAGGCAGCAGTCAGTATTGCACAAATCCAATTCAGCATGATTGGACAAAGACAAAGCAACACAAGGTGAACAAACACTTTATCAAGGAAAAGTTGAAGGCAATCCAAATATATACACACTATGTCAAAGCAGAAGAGTAGGTTCAGATGTATCGACCAAGGGCGTTAGCAAGACTCACAAGTAATAGCAACAAAATGGAACATGAACATTTTCCAAACATTGTGTCTACCAATAATGTAACAGTAAATGCATCTTGTAAAAGGGATGTCCTAACTATCATGAAAGAATATTCCTCCAGTATCTAAGCTACCACAACAGTTGGCATTGGGAGAAGAAGAGGAAGAAAAGTGGAACCATGAAACGAACTAATTGGCATGGAGATATACAGCTGTGCAATGTCATATCAAAGTAAATTAGAAATATATCCTGTAAATAAAAATCAATATCACAATTAAAGCACAATTAGGGTAAACCAATTCGAGGAATTCCTGAAACAAGTCTTCAATTAGTTCGTACTTCTTTAGATTGGTATAGGAACACATTTTCTGAGTCTACTTCACACCATGTACTCCCTTTGCATTGTGGACACTTTATAAAATTCTTATTTGGATTAATAAGGTGCTAACATGTGCTTCTTTCAATTATTGATTTATTTCCTTCATGTGTTTATTAACCATCACTTTCTCACCTAGAGGTGTACCAGGAGACAATTGCATTTTAAATGATAAAAATTAAGGATAGAAGTAGGTTGTATAGAATCTTTTAAAATGAAAGCTTTCATTATAATGTAAAATAGATTAGATAAAATTAAGTAGATTGCTGGTGTGTTTGATTGTAGCCACAAGAGCGACAAGAACAAAATAAAGCCAACATAGACGAAAAGCCAGATTTTACTTATACATTATCATCATAGAAGTTAGGAAAGCTTGTACTAGACATTGGTGGAATCTCCACCTAAATTTCAGTTTCGAAAGCTAAAAAAGGGAGCAAGTCAATAGGGATAGTTAATGTCACTATAATCACTTGATGTGATGTCATATGTATATTAATATAAAATTGACATGGGCTAATAACGTTGGAATAGCACAGGCTAACCTCGAACTGAAGAAATTGTAATGTCGGCTCCATATGGGATGATTGGCCAACTTCAAAATCCACTTACAATATAAAAGATAAGGCATTCATGGCATATAATATTTGATTATAGGAGGAAATTTTCGATGAAGAAACTTGGTGGTAAAAATGGCAGTGGTCACTTTTGATGACAGGGGGGGATTTGTTTCTTTTGGAACTTTGCATTAGAGCCAATAATATTTTTGTTGACCCGACTAACTTAACTCTTGTGAGTACTTAACTTGCTTTTTTTTATGTTTTTCAGTCTCCTTGATACTTTAGTGTAGGAAGGTGACATGTTCAATTTGGTATTTTTGGCTGATTTTGCATAGGGACATTACAGTATCGTGGATGTTGACTAGTTAATATCTATCATGTTACCCATCACCAAAATAAGTTATAGGATACAGTGAAGCCGTATTTTAGCTTTGCTGTACCATGGAAAAGAAGATAAAAGAATTATTCATTATAATCTTCATGGTATGTTGGTTGCATAATAGGGATAGTTAATGTCAATTCTCAAAATATCATAGGCAGCAATATTGTGCCGAAGATTATCAGCAGCCAGGACTGACCTATCAAGTTAAAATAGAACTTTATCAAACAAGGGCATGGTTAATCCCATTACATAGTGAAAATGAAGAACAACTAGGGCTGTAAACGAGCCGAGCATAGCTTTGCCCAGCTTGGCTTGGGCTCGTAAACCTTGAGCAAGGCACAGGCTCGTTAATTATTTTAGGCTGAGGTCGGCTGGTAAAAAGCTCGGCTCACAAAAAGCTTGGCTTGCAAAAGGCTGTGCTCAAAAAAAAAAAACTCATCTTGGTCCAAATACATTCATATTATAGTTGATGATTTTATCGTATACTAGAATATATTAACATGTATGTTTAATATTACTATAATTTATAATATAGGAATATAGATAAATAAATACCACATAAAAACTGCACTGAGCATTAACCGAGCTGAATCTACCCAAGGTCGTTAAGGAGCCTTTTTTGGGCTCAGGCTCAGCTTGTGAGCTTAATTATAGAAGTCAAGCTCGGCTCATGCGAGCCTGAGTCGAGCTACCTCGGCTTGTTGACAGCCCTAAGAATTACTACCACGTTGTAATTTTTAATCATATTCAATATTGCTCGATTAACTAGAGACGCAAAATGATCCACAATTATTCACTAGCAGAACAAAAAATAATAAATTACATATTTTAAGACACAAGATGTATCCCTTGATATTGCCACATCATACCCGGGTTTTAAGACACAAGCTGTATCCTTTGATATTGCCACATCATACATGGGTTGCATATGCACCTCTAGAAGAACAATTCGACATTTTCTTGGAGGCACAAGACCAAAACAAGTAATTAGTGATCTGTTGATTAGACAAGATCGAGGTATTTGTTGGAGTAATCCTCCTAGATGCATGGTTTAAAATATCTTATCTAATTCATTGATACGTATCTTGTATCCACTCTGTCGGCACGACACACAGATGCATTTTAGAATAAGTTAATTTCTACACGGTATAGGTCGATACATGTAATACATCAACCATATTGGTTGATACAGCCTATATGTTACAATTTATGAACCAATACACTTGATACAACATTTTTTTTTTGATGAATAATGAAAGATTTTATAAAAGAGAGAGGAGAGAAAGTACAAGGTTTCCACAAGATGGGGAAACAAAACAGAAATAACTACAATACAACATAACACAAAACTCAGAGCCAGAATGTGGCATCCACCACCTCCTAAAACTGCTCACAACCTACATATGAATCACAGTCTCCCAGCATCTCATGACATCTGATCTAGGCATGTCTTTAAATTCTGCTAAGATGCTTGGCCAAAAAGACACTAAACTTTCTATTGATTCCATCAGCGCCCCCAATCCAACTTTCTTGTCTTCGAAAATTCTGTTGTTTCTTTCCTTCCAAATCCCCCAAAGAGAAGCGTAAAGCACCAATTCATAAATGATCTTGGCCCCTCTTGCCAAGTGTTGGAAACCTCCATTGAGAGAACAGCAAAAGAACAAAGAATGGCCTGACCCAATCGACCCCTACTGATCTGAGGAAGTATTCCCAGATTTGGTTTGCCCAACAACAACCCACAAACAAATGATCCACAAATTCTCCAGATCCAAGACACATTGGGCACACCAGAGGAGACAAGCACATAAAAGGTCTCCTTCTTTGCAACATGTCTGCAGTGTTAATCCGATATAAAAGAGTCAACCATGTAAACGCTTTCACTTTGAGAGGAATCCTGACATTCCAAAGTGATGAGGTAGAAAAATGGGAGGATTTGGCACCTGATCTGGACGAAGCACAGAACAAAAAGACTTAATAGAGAATCGACCGCTTGGATCCGGACACCAAATTCTCGAATCCTGAGTATTCACATCAATGACTACTTTTTTTAGTAGTACAAAGAAGCCAACTCATCAATATCACTCAGCCTAGGATCCCGAAAGAGAGGAAGATTCCATGAAAGGCCGAAAACAAACCAGCTAAGGACATCAGAAATTAGGGACTCTTTACAAGTAGAGAGGCGAAAAACCCTTGGGAATTTAGACGCTAAAATGGAGTCCCCCCACCAATGATCCAACCAAAAACAAATAGACGACCCAGACCAACCGAAAATCTCACACATTTATGAAAAATATGAAATATACCAGAAATAGCTTTCCAAGGACTAGCCGATCGAATATCAGCTCTTTGATTGATATCCCACCCGTTTTCATGGGTTCCGTACTTGCTGACAATAACAGATCTCCACAATGCATCTCGCTCAACACTGAATCTCCAGAGCCATTTTCCGAGAAGAGCTTTGTTCCTATTTTGAATGTTGCCCAGAAAAAGACCACCATCCTCCTTTGATTTGCAAACTTCTTACCACTTCACTAAATGATCTCTCTTTTTGCCTATCCCTCTCACAACCCCCCCCCCCCCCCCACCATCCCATAGGAAATCTCTTTGCATTTTTTCAATCTTATCGCTCACTTTTTTAGGCATTTTAAAGATAGACATGTAGTAGATTGGTACGTTACTAAGCGATGCCTGGATAAGGGTAATCCTGCCACCCAAAGAGAGAGAGTTTCTTTTCCAAACACTCAACTTTTTATCCATCTTTTCAATGATTGGTTCCCACAACTGACCCCCACGATGGTTTCCAATTACGGACATACCCAAATATTTCACGGGGCCATTCCCCCACACCACACCCCAACACCTAAGCACACTCATATTGGAATCCCCCATCCACATTGATTCCAAACAGGTCACTTTTCTCCTGGTTAACACTAAGCCTCGAAATTATCTCAAAACATCTAAGGATGCACTTAGTCCAAAATATAGTGTCCCTTAACATCTCTAGAAAAAGGAGTGTATCATCTGCGAATTTCAGATGGGACAAAGGCACTTTATCTCTTCCAATCTCAAAACCTTTAATTTTGCCCATTTCCTCCGCTCTATTTAGAAGACCACTCAAAACATCGCTAACAAGTGTGAATAGAAAACGCGATAAAGGATCACCTTGACGTAGACCCTAGACGATGAAACTAACCCTGAAATCCCGCCATTCAGACAAAATCAGAAATTGGCATTCTTCAAACATCCTTTGATCCAATGGCACCATTTTTTGGGAACCCTTTTCATCTAAGGACCGAATCCACACATACCCATTCAACCCGGTCATAGGCTTTTTCCAGATCTACTTTAAAAGCAAAGCCCAACTCTCTTTTTCTACTTTTTTCCTCGATACACTCATTAGCAATCAAAATGTTGTCCGTTATTTGTCTGCCTTGGATAAAAGCAGACTGATTCTTTGACACCGCCGAACCAATGATCCCTTTTATTCTGTTTGCCAAAACTTTGGCGATGATCTTATATACGCTGGTTACCAAGTTGATAGGTCTGAAATCCTTCACTTTTGAGGCCCCTTTAATCTTGGGAATCAACACTAGAAATGTTGCATTCATGGCTTTGTTGATTATCCCACTTGATTGAAATTCTTTAAAAAAATTCAAAAGGTCCATTTCAATGACGTCCCAACAATCCTGAAAAACAACCATTGAAAAGCCATCAGGACCTGGGGCCTTATTTTTGTCCATCTCCCAAATCGCCTTTCTGACCTCTTCTTCCTCAAAATCTTTTACAATATTCTCCACTTCCCCCACATCCAATTTGGGTCCATCCCTAACCCAAAACAACCCCACTAAAGTACAGCCAATTCCGCTTAACATCTTCTTAGTTGATTGACAACATCTATTTGGAGCTTAAAAGCACATTTCCTCTTCTTGCATTATTTTTTGAGGTATGAGGTTTTGTTTTCAGTCTAAATCATACTCTTTATGTCAGTTTTGGAATCTTATTACACAGATCTAGGATTTCACTTGAAATCCATAGATATAGCTGCCTATTTTTCAAGAAATATGCAATGTTCTTAGAGATTTTTTGAAAAATAATAAATTACCTTTTTACAAAAAAACAGTTATTAAACAATATAGTTTGAACTAAAGTTTATACATAAGAAGAATCTAAGGCAGATATATCAGCTTAATAGATTAATCATAATGTTTGAATATAAAATAATTTAATATTTTTAAATAAATGATTCAATATTTTCTAAAAAAATTTAAATAAAAGTACACAATGTCATCCTAGATTAGGTTTTATACTTGATTGATCATATATTTTGTATCATAAAAATCAAATATCATCATATGACAAATATTAAGAATTTATAATTTAATTAATATATATATATACCATACCATGAGATATGAATAGTTCTTGTATGTTTTATTAGTTTATGTGATATAATATGACTTTCCTTTACACTTATTGAAG
This sequence comes from Pachysandra terminalis, assembly GCA_031762675.1. Taxonomy (NCBI): domain Eukaryota; kingdom Viridiplantae; phylum Streptophyta; class Magnoliopsida; order Buxales; family Buxaceae; genus Pachysandra; species Pachysandra terminalis. The sequence goes on from JAUPMG010181931.1 coordinate 6,316, forward strand.
TTTTTTTAAAGCTTCCATGCGCCTACGTGCATAACAGTTGGTTTCCACGTTAATATATGTATTATATGTGTGGGTGCATCATATTAAAAATGTCAATTTAGCATATTTTTAGCTTATCATTAATATAAGTGAGTTATGTATCCACCATTTTCCTTACGTATCCATTGTATCCATGATTTTACAGTGTATCCATGCGTATCCGATACATATCCCGATACATATCATTTTTACACTACCCAAATACGATATTTTAAACCATGCTTAGATGCCCCCTTAAGCAAAAAAATCAGGCTCAATGGCCTCCCTACTTTCAGTGCTCCATACTGTGGTAGGTGGTGGAATGCTCCCTTTGCAAGAAAATTGGACTCAATGGCCTTCCTACTTTCACTGCTCCATATTGTGAGGGTGGGTGGAATGGATTCTAGGAGGTGGGCTTGAGAAGAGAGTGGGTTTGTCACGCTATGATCTTGCTTCATCTCTCTTCAACATGACAGAAATAAGTTTGGGCCCTCCAAAGTAATCTGCACATTCCTCATTCCTTCAAAGGTTACATTTTTTCATGCGGATCGCTGCACTTAATAAAATTCTGTCCATGGAGCACTTTTGCTCAATAGGTGTACAGTGTGTAAAGCGGATTTTTCATGCGGATCGCTGCACTTAATAAAATTCTGTCCATGGAGCACTTTTGCTCAATAGGTGTACAGTGTGTAAAGCGGATGTAGAATCGGTTGATCACCTTGTTATCCACTGTGAAGTAGACTCCAGGTTATGGTATTCTTCACAAAGCAAGGTCAAAGTTAATTGGGCTCAACCAAAATTTAGCTGCTGTATTGCCTTCTTGGGGTTGGAAGTCGAGGAGTGATCATCTATAACTGCATTAGAGTCTATTCCCCACTGTCATGTGCCGGTCTATCTGGGCTGACAGGGACAGAAGGATATTTGAATTGAAACGGGAGTTTGGTGCAATATTGAGGACCAAAACTTCTTTCCTTTTACTGTGGGCATCCATTTTACCAAAATCTACAGATGTTTCTTGTTATGTTTTTATTGAGGTTTGTAGTGGCATTTATAAATATATATTGAGATAAGCTAACTACCATTTTTGTGCTGGCCTAGTGTATACTTTAAGTGTAATAATGCAATTTTACAGCAATACAATCATCTTACTTATCTAATAATTTTTCTTAAGAAAAAAAGAACAATTCAACTGAGGGAACAGTACCCCTACCAACTTTATTTTATTCCAAGATTTCATTCCTAAGCATCCATCATTGCGATGAATTGTCAAGGCATCTCGTATAATTTGTGAAATTAAGTGAAATTCCATATATGTCAAATTAAAGAACACTTAAATAATCAATCATCTAATGCTAACAAAAAAACAGGTATACGTTTTGTGTAACCGGGCTCATCCTTATTTCATTTTTACGTCACAATCACCTTACTTTTCTGATTAAGATAAAGAAAGTTTAACTGCCGAACCGATTTCATTCCTAAGCATCCATCATTGCGATGAATTGTCAAGGCATCTCGTATAATTTGTGAAATTAAGTGAAATTCCATATATGTCAAATTAAAGAACACTTAAATAATCAATCATCTAATGCTAACAAAAAAACAGGTATACGTTTTGTGTAACCGGGCTCATCCTTATTTCATTTTTACGTCACAATCACCTTACTTTTCTGATTAAGATAAAGAAAGTTTAACTGACGGACCAATACTACAAAACCTTATTTTACTCCCAGATTTCATTCTTAAGCATCTATCATTACTATGAGTCGTCAAGGTATCTAGTATAACGTTGTGTAATTAAGTAAAAGTTCTATATACATCATAATTAAGGAATACTTGCTCAACTTAATAATATTATTTTCTTTTACAAATAACATAACATTATAAATATATTTTATAATAAAGAATAAGGCTTTTTGCATTTATACACCTATGTTATGGTGTATTTGTATTTATACCCCTGCATTTTTTATATTTGTATCTATCCCCCTCTACTATCGTAATTGTTGCATTTGTACACCCAGTGTTAAAACATGCAAACTTCCGTTACTTGTTTTATTGAATGACTATAATACCCTTTTACTTAATAAGTGTTATTTTGCTTCATCACCCTATGTTATCGCTTTTTTGCATCCATACCCCTCTATTTATCACAATTGTGCATTTATACACTCAATGTTAAAAGTCGTTCCAAAAAAAACTTTATAAATAAATTTTCCTATTAAAATGTAATGGAAAATGTAATGGAAATGCAAAACAAATTCTCATAACTCAACCCAACTCTACTCGGTCTAAGGTATTAATACCTAATAAAATGCCTACTTCGTTTAAAACCAAATGGATTCAGATTATAAATTTTCAATCTTTATTTTGGTTATAAGAGAATCTACTTTATATGTTCTTTACATTTTAACATATGTAAGAACTTATATTATGAGGTTATTTTTATTTTTTTACAAACAAAATAGGTAATATATCATAAGGATACAGATGCAATATATTTAGCAAATAGAGGGGTATGGATGCAAAAAAGCCATAAGAAAAATAACACTTATTAAGTAAAAGGGTATTATAGTCATTCAATAAAAACAAGAAACGGAAGTTTGCATTTTTAACGTCGGGTGTACAAATGCAACAATTACGATAATAGATGGGGATAGAAACAAATATAAAAAAAGCAGGGGTATAAATACAAATACTCCATAATGTAGGGATGCAAAAAGCCCTAAAGAATAATTAACTTACCAATCACTTGCTTCAGTATAAATAATAGTAGTATACGGTGCTACTGCACCAAGCATACAGTACAAACCACAATCGTGAAATGTTCACATTAATAATTCATAATGTATCAATCATGGTACCAAGCATAAAGTGCTGCGGAAGTGTCTAAAAATTCCAAAACAAAGCAGCAAAAACTTGAACTCGAGCTAAACCAGAATATCATCAACTTCAAAGTTAAGTTTTGAGTAGGCAGGCAGCACTTAGAGCATCGGTGTACACAAGCTGCAAGTAATAGGTTGAGGTACGTGCCAGAATTGCCTTGACTAAGCGCTGACATGAGAAGCTATAAAAAAAAAAGTAGGGCAATAAAACACGTGTTTTGATTAAAATCTGGAAGGAGTTCTTAGGAAATGGTTTAAAACTCTGCCGTCACATTCAAGCAGAAATATGACACTCCACTGGTGAGGGCATGGAAATGTGGAAAAATTTCCTAGAAAATGTTTAGAACCTTTGCGTGAGTCAATAATGCTGAACACATATAAGTGGACTGGGATTCCGAATGTCCAGAAATTGTTCCCATTTTTTTTTTTAGGGAAAATGGATTTATACGTTGGTTTTCATGGAACGCTAAAGATATACTGCTGCCAGGGTGGTTAAGCATCTGACTTTGAAATGGAAGAATCATTATTGATAACCATATGAAACTGATTACAACTTTATTGAACCCTAGAAGAAAAGCAGAAAATGCTAGCAAAATATATGATTCGCTTTCCAATAATAGATGACAATGTTCTTTAAGGTGAGTTTTGAAGGAAAAGAAAATGGCGAGAAATGTAACTACCATTATATATGCACAAATAGATTAATTAGTTGAAACACGGCACTGCAACCATAAGGATGCAGATTATAAATCTATTACTGACTAAACACAAAATAAAGGAAAACTAGTTAGCCAAGATGATTTACTTCCTTAAAGATGCAGATTATAACCCTTGCTTCTGTAGGCTGCAACTAACAGCACAAAGATAAATGCAATTTTCAGAACAGGGAATAAAATTTCACCCTCCAGAAACACAACTTAATATTGTCAAGTAGGCAATAGAAATGGTAGGAAAAATGTAATAAGAGTTCAAATAAATAGCAAACAAGCAATAACAAGTGAAAGACTGTAAAAAGTTCTCTATGTCTTCAAATTTTGTTATTACTTAAAAAAAAAATCAAAAAGGCCGAAAAGACAGTTATATTACACATGGAAAAGTACATTGTAGGGCAACAAAATATATTGATTCCAAATGACTACATAGCATGCTTTGAC
>JAUPMG010181942.1:0-10369 GCA_031762675.1 Pachysandra terminalis
TGCTATTGCTTGAGTGTGAGAATTCAGCAATGGAAAGTGAGCTTCTAGGTTGCTAATAGCAGCTAGAACCTTATCCTTAAATTATGAATTCTCAGGAGAAGGGGGAGCTTGTTGATATTGTTAAGGAGGGAGTTGATAATTAAATGATGGATTATAAATTTGATTAGTAGGAGCTTGATTGTATACTCCAAAGGGTGGTGCTGAATTTTCCATGGCTGGAGCTCACCATGAAAAATTCGGATGATCTCTCCATCCCGGGTTGTAAGATTTTGCATATGGTTCATTACCCAGTCCGGAGTAGGCTGCATTCACTTGCTCATAAGGCATAGCAGAAAACTGTCCCGATGTAGGACCTTGCTTGATGTGAAGTACTCAAGAAAGTGAACACGCCTCAATAGTGGTAGGCCTGGAAGGACTAGAGATAGTAGGAACAAAACCAGCCTCCATGAATTGGTCTATTTTTCGAGATACGACATCCACCTTGGATTTCACATCCAAAAGGTTGTTTACTTCGAAAAGACCTTCTACCTTAGGGGCTTTACAGGCTTGTATCCTATGACTCGCTGAAGCGTGTTGGGTTGAATTATCACATAGATTCTCAAAGAGAACCCATGCTCCATCCTCACTTTTAAGCATGAAAGTGACTCCACACGAAACATCTACCATGTGCCTATGTGGTTCTGTCAAACCATCATAGAAACATTGTACAAATTGCCACTTGGGAATGGCATGGTGTGGGCACTTCTTAACCAAGTCTTTTAGTCTCTCCCAAGTCTAATGAAACAATTCCCCTTCACTTTGGGAGAAGCTAATGAAAGCTCTCCGAATTTGGTTGGTCTTTTCTACGGGGAAATGCTTTTTAAGAAATTCATGGTGCAATTGAGCCCATGTAGAGAAAGTATTTGCCTCTAAGGAATTAAGCCAATATTTGGCTTTATCCTTTAGTGAAAAGGAAAAAATTCTTATCCTTAAAGCATCCTCAAAAAAATTCTGCAATTTAAGGATAAAGCAAATTTCTAGGAATTCGTCGAGGTACTTGTAAGGGTCCTCATTATTAAGTTCATAAAAAGATGGAAGCATTCGTATAATGCTGGACTTAATCTCATAATGAGTTGCCACAACTTGCGGCAACTGAATGAAAGAAGGAGAGGTGTATGTATTAGAGATATAGTGATCCCTAAGCAGTACAGGTCTCTCTTCCTCCCTTGCTGGTTCCATTCTTACTTTTGTATGTTCTACCAAGTTAGATTCTCTTTGGGCCTTATCTAGGTTGCAAGGTAGAATTGGTAAGGTCAAGGGAGGCCTACCCAACATACACTAGTGATGCAAATAATCCTAAAAAAAAATAGCTACCTGGCCATGGTGGCTGCTGTAAGAAGTTTTACTCAAATCTGGGCTGTTTATGAACAGTCACTCGATCGCACCCCTGCGCTCGATCGCAATCCTGCACTCGATCGTCTGTGCAGACAGAACTTGTAACAGACAACACCCACAGCTGTAAAATAGAATGAAAAAAATCTAAAATAAAATCTAACGAATTTAAATAGAACAAATCTAAACCGTAAACTAGTCCCCGGCAACGGCGCCAAAAATTGATGTGTCAATTATAATTAACCACTCGTAATAGGACGAATCCTTGTAGGATAGGGCTATTTTGAGGGTGTCGAACCTCAAGGACTGAATGGGTTTAAAGATTGTTAAATTACCAGTTTATTTCTAAATAAATTAATTAGACAAATAAAAGGAATTTTGTGATTAATTCTAAAATCTAAATTAAACTAAATTAAAGGAAACTAAATTAATATGATAAAAAGTTTAAAGCATTGATGATCCCTCTAACCCTTTGATTATGGTAATCTCATGAAATCTAGGAATTAATTTCTTGTCTAAAACAGACTTGTGTGGCTACAAGCACACACAATGTCCCCAAAAGGTTCATATTAAGGAATAAGCGTAATCTATCTTCGATAGGCACAAGTTGTATGCACTACACTACTCTAAACTATGGTTTGCAAAATAACCGGTCTTCTCTAGGCATAAACTATCAAACTCTCTCAATTAGGAATTGCATTATCATAAGAGGCTGGCATAATCCATCTTCGGTTGGCACGGACTGTTTACCTACACTAATTTGTAGTACAAACCGTCTTCCCTAGGCATGGCCTATCTAACACATCTTACTCATCATGCCAATAAGCACGGTTGCATAATCAGTATTCCTATAATCACAGAAAATAGGAATACTTTGGGTTCAATCCTAACAAAACATTGACTAGTATGTTCTATTAAAATCAATTATAAACGTTAAATCTGATTCTAATAATCTTCTTAACTATGCAACTGCAAACACATAAATTAAAAACCTAAATAATCATGAGATTAAACCATAAAAAAGAAGGTTAGAGTTTACATCAATACTTCAAAGGAACTTAGCTGCTCATAGACGTCTGAAGCTCCAAAACGCCAAAAACAGCAAGAACGCGAACCAAAAACTAATTCCTAATCTAAATTAATCTTAATTATCTACTTCTTATCTCCTCTTATCAAACAGAATTAAAAGTCCCTATATATATAGATAAAGAAATACTAAAAGGATTGGAACTCTAATCCCGCAAGAACTCTCTCAAAGAAAACTCCAAATCTCGGCTTTATTTTCGGACTGCCCAGAACAGCCCTCTTGCGACACAATTTTGACCCGAAAAACATTGGAATGGTAATGTTACTATTAGATAAAACGTTGTAGATTTGCTTTTTTATCTTTCCAACGGGACCAAACTCACCTCAATTGGACTTAAATTGAGGGAGTTATGGCCAAAATATAGAAACCTGCTCCGCGATGTCTCTGACATATATCATGTGCTCGATCGTAAATTATTGCGCTCGATCGTACAATGCAATTCTGGGTTTTTCTGGGCTGATCTTTGACTTGGTCTTTTGGGATTCCTCCTTGGGCTTCAAGGTGTAATTGGCATGGATTTTGGGCTTTGATTATCTCCTCTTACGAACCTTGAAGCTTGATCCAATTGAGTCTTTAATTAACTTGATTTAAACCCATATTCTCCTCTTCCTCACTAACCTTGCAAAACAAGATAAATGCATTAATTCATTTACATAAATATATCTCTAAGACTAATAAGCATCAGTAATAAGTCCAAAAGTGCAAGTGTTACACACTTATCAGCATGTATGTGCATTTCTAATCATGTTATATAGGATGCTAGATTGTTTTCCAAAGTATATATGTTTTGATCGATGCTTAACATTGCTTATTATGATAATGAATTTTTCAAGATACGTTTATACGGTGATTAGTAATTTAATGATGTTTACTAATGTTTGATTATTGGGTTTTATGTGGAATTCAAAGTTAAGAAGGGTTAGTTAACAAGTGTTTAGGATTGGAGTTGAAGACGAGTCTAGATCAGGCCAATTGGCCAAATCGCAAAGTTCGGCGACCTCCTCGATGCGCTGAATACCTAGCCGAACCGGCCCATAAACCATTCGACACACTATCGGTACAAGTCCCTCGAGATGTCACCAAAGCCCCACTCGGAGCGCCGAAGGCAAGCTGAGCGTCACAGAAAAATTTACATGCCCCAGGTTTGTTCACCGAGACCCCACTCGGCTCGCCGAAAGCACGCCAAGCCTAACATTCTGACACGTGACCCAAAAACCCAGAAATCCCAAGAGTGGATTCGACGACCTCCTCGGTGCGCCGAAAGGCCGCCGAAGGTACACCGAGGCCCACTCGGCGACCCCTCGGCTCGCCGAGATTTACAATTCTTGTCTGTTTTCCTTGAATCCTTGCATACTAATCTATTTTGATCTCATTAGACTGATTCTAACATTACTTACACTCAAATTTGCTTATTTCTTATACATGCTTCTGTATGGACCTATTGGCTATGTTTGGTAAGTTGTGCATGAATAATAAGCCGATTGTGACATGATATATGGATTGTTGGATGGATGTGTGAAACATATGATTAGTATAAATGTATGTTGGAAAGGAAGCTTGTGATGGAGACATATTGAGCGTAAGGTCGTGAACCGGGGTGTTAGTAGAGATTGCTGGACCGGCTGATCACCGGATAGTGGAGTGCTTTCATGTATGTGATTTGGTGATATGACTTGTTTAGTATAACATGTTACTGCCATATGATTGTTTTGATTTCCATGATATTGCATGATGTTTGGACTGATGTTATTCCTTGAGGATGGACGACAAAACTTACTTCTTACTGGGCATTCCAAGCTCACGTAACTTATTTATCTTACAGGTTAAGGAGATTGATAGTTGGCGTGGATTGGCTTGGTGCTGTTTCAGTTATTTCTTGTTTTGATTAGTAGTTCAGATTTGATGTAATAGGGTAGCATGAGTAGTTGATTTTTTGTGGAATGTAGGCTCTTATGAACCCAATAGCACATTTTGATGTAATTGGATAGTTGACTTCCGCACTCTGATTGGTTTAATGATAGCATTTTAGACTTTTATTATTTCGATTTTGGTTGTTGATCCGCGTTCCATTGTTGGGAACCCGAAGGTCGCAGCTCATGATCCGTGCCACCCACCTAGGGATTCAGGCATCGGGATCCGGGGCGTGACAGATTGATATCAGATCACTAGGTTAGATTGCCTAGGGATAAGAGAACGTAGAAGTGGACACTAGGACTCACATGATTGAATTGTATGTTGGGTGCATAACATGCTTGTGTGATTACTTGTTATGATTACTCGTGCTGATTAATCTAGAGACTCTTAAGTTTGGTGAGACCTAGGATGGAACATAACGACATGTAAACCTAGGAATCACATGATTTGGTGGTATGTATGACATGACTTGCTTGCCCAATTTTTTGAATGATTGGAACTGTTTTGTTTGTGAGAATGTGTTAATATATTGAAGCATAGCAAACAGTAAGATTGGACACCTTAGAAACTTAGCGCGTGTAATTTCAGGGACGAAATTTCCTAAAGGAGGGGAGAATGTAATGACCCTAAACCTGAAGCAGGGATAATAATGTAGTAATTAAATAAGTATATTTGAGAATTGTAATGGAACTGTAGAATTGGGGGTCAGATTATAAATAATAAAAATTATGAGGGAGTATGGTGTAACAAATAAACCTAAAATTTGCTGGAATTAGAAATTCACGTGTAAGTCTTTAGGTAGAATTAAAGCTTAATTAAAATAGGTGGGTTCTTCTAGAAGGGTTCTAATATTGAGGAAGGTTAAGTTGGTAATTACAATAGGAGTTGAGATTAGCTTTAGGAGGGAGTTACTAATTGGAATTGAAGTGGAATGAGGAAGGTGCGTGTGTTTTGGAAAGGATGAGATGGAAGGTGCGTGCTAGATTAGACAGGGAGAGAGAAGAGTTGCATTGAGAATAGAAGGTGGAGCTGGGATTTCTATAAAAGAGGGGTTTGGGAAGGAATCGTGCATAGCAAGGAGTAGCAGTAGAAAGAAAGAGAGAAAGGTTGAGGTTGGGTTCAAAATCTGTAGAGGAAGAAGAACACATTTGGATCATCATCAAAACGAGCAAAATCTGTAAGTTGTAATTCTGTATAGTCCTTATGGAATTTCGGCAGTCAATAATGGGTAAACGCATGCTTAAATATGATATCCTGATGTTAAGTTGTATTATACCCGGTTCTTGTTAAGATATATGCGTATTTCTGATCTTGTTATATAGGATGCTAGACTGTTAACGTGGATGTGTATTTCTGATCATGTTAAATTGGATGCTAGACTGTATTCAAAAGTATATATGTTTTGATCCGTGCTTAACATTGCTTATCATGATAATGAATTTTTCAAGTTACGTTTATATGGTAATTAGTAATTTAATGATGTTTATTAATGTTTGATTATTGGGTTTTGTGCGGAATTCAAAGTTAAGAAGGGTCACTTAACAAGTTTTTGGATTAGAGTTGAAGAGGAGTCTAGATCAAGCCAATTGGCCAAATCGCGACGTTCGGAAACCTCCTCGGTGCGCCGAACCAGCCCAGACACATTCGGCCCACTCTCAGTACGTTAAGACCTTGACGACACCCACAGAGGACTTTTCAAGTCCCTGGAGATGTTACCGAAGCCCCACTTGGCACGCCGAAGGCACGCCAGGCGTCACAGAGAAATTTATAATCCCCTAGTTTGTTCATCGAGACCCCACTCGGTGCGCTGAAAGCACGCCGATCCTGACATTCTGACATGTGACCCAAAAATCCAAAAATCTGATGAGTGGATTCGGTGACCTCCCCGGTGCGCCGAAAGGCCGCCAAAGGTACACTGAGGCCCACTCAACGACCCCTCAGCTCGACGAGGTTTACAATTCTTGTCTGTTTTCCTTGAATCCTTGCGTACTAATCTATTTTGATATCATTAGACTGATTCTAACATTACTTTTGCTCAAATATGCTTGTTTCTTATACATACTTCTGTATGCACCTATTGGCTATGTTTGGTAAGCTTTGCATGAATAATATGCAGCTTGTGACATGATATATGGACTGTTTGATGGGTGTTATACATGCATGTTTGAAAGGAATCTTGTGATGGTGTCTCAAGGATTATCTGCATGAATGGGCGCACGGATAGCTTCCAAAGGATCTTATCACTGGCAATCCTACTAGTTTGTTGGATGACTGAGTCCAGTCAATCGGGCATCAACGTATTGGGAATATTGAACTTGTTGACGTGGGTAATCGTCTTTGATAAAAGACCACCCTGGGTTAAAGCCCTAAATGTACGTGGGTAATCATCCTCTTTGAAGGCCTCGCTTGATGTTAATCCCTAAATGTAAGAAATAGCTTCAAGAATTGAGCTCGGTAGGTTGCAAATCCTACAAAAACACACTGTACACGTGAGATAATTGATGTGGAGACATATTGACCATAAGGTCGTGCACCGGGGTGTTGGTGGAGATTGTTGGACTGGCTGATCACCAGATGGTGGAGTGCTTTCGTATATGTGATTTGTAATATGACGTGTTTATTATAACATGTTACTAGCATATGATTGTTTTGATTTCCATGATATTGCATGGTGTTTGGATCGATGTTTTTCCTTAAGGATGGATGACAAAACTTACTTCTTACTGGGCATTCCAAGCTCGCGCAACTTATTTTTATTGCATGTCAAGAAGATTGATAGTTGGTGTGGATTGGCTTTGTGCTATTTCAGTTATTTTTGCTTTTGATTAGTAGTTTCAGATTTGATGTAATATGGTAGCATGAGTAGTTGATTTGTTTTGGATTGTGGGCTCTTATGAAGCCATTAGCACATTTTGATGTAATTGGATAGTTAACTTCCGCACTCTGATTGGTTTAATGATAGCGTTTTAGACTTTTATTATTTTTGTTTTGGTTGTTGATCCGCGTTCCATGGTTGGGAACCCAAAGGTCACACCTTGTGATCTATGCCACCCACCTAGGGATTCGGGCATCGAGATCCGGGGCATGACAATGCCAATACTCCATGGCGGGATGCCAACTTAGAGATGCGTCTCTGTACTTCATGGCAGGATGTCAATACTCCACGGTGGGAGGCTGACTTAGAGATGAGTCTCTGTACTTCATGGCAGGATACCAATACTCCACGGTGGGAGGCTGACTTAGAGATGCGTCTCTATACTTAATGGCGGGATGCCAGTACTCCACGGTGGGATGCTGACTTAGAGATGCGTCTCTATACATCATGGCGGGATGCGAATACTCCACGGTGGGATGCCGTCTAAGAGATTCATCTCTATACTCCAGACAGGATGCCGACTAAGAGATGCGTCTCTGTACCCCATGGCGAGATGCCAATACTCCACGACGGGATACCGACTACGAGATGCGTCTTTATACTCCATGCATGCCAATGCTCAAGGGCAGTGATTGGCGCGCGATGACAATGTTAGTCAAACTATACCATGACCACGCCAATATCTTGAAGATAATCGTCATGGTCAGGGGGACTGAAATGTAGATATGAAAAATGATAAGGGCACATAGCCCAATAATAGACCGCCACGTGTCAGAACTATGACCGACACATAGCAAGATCCCCACTGATACATATGGGGATAACCCTCGGGAACTTCCTAATGAACAACCCCGGTCGGTTCGAGGAACTGTTTCAAGGAATATACAATCAAGATATAGATATAGGAAGCAGGTAGTGCGCTACCGTGATGACTCTTTATTACATAAATCACAGGATGATCAACACTACAATTATGCAATGAAGCTAATATCAACATGTACTTCACAACGGGATGCCAGACCCCTTTACAGCAGGATGTCGATGCAGAAATACTTCTCAAGTCATACTCAAGGACACTCACCTGTGATGGGACAACCCCTCGGGTTCTTGAGAGTCTCACTTGTGATGGGACATCCTCTCAAATCATACTCGTTGTCTTGAGAGTCTCACTTGTGATGGGACATCCTCTCAAGTCATACTCGAGGGTGCCCACCTGTAATAGGAGAACCCCTCGGGTTCTTGAAAGCCTTAGAGGTGGGCCTCACTTTTACCAAAGAGATGCGTCTCTGTGAACACGTCGATATGAATTTACACCTAGAGGGAGTGACCGTCGTGGAGACTGTAAGAAGTCGACATCGGTATGAATTTACACCTAAGGGGAGAGATCTCCCTGGAAATTGTAAGACGTTGATACTATCCTCCATCTAGAGTGATGCTCGATGACTTCATAGGCAATACTATCCTCCATCTAGAGCGATGCTTGATGACGTCGTAGGAGATACTATCCTCCTTCTAGAGCTATGCTCATGCTCGATGACGTCGTAGGCGATACTATCTCCGTCTAGAGCGATGCCCAATGACGTCGTGGGCTATACTACCTCTGTCTAGAGCAAAGCTATAAGACGTAGAAGGTGATACTACCTCCATCTCGTGCGAAGTTCTAAGACGTAGAAGATACTACCTTCATCTAGAGCGAAGCTCTAAGACGTAGAAGGTGATACTACCTCCGTCTTGAGTGATGCTTTAAGACGTAGAAATAGATATTACCTCCGTCTAGAGCAACGTTCAACGACGTAAAAGGGGATACATACCTCCGTCTAGAGTGATGCTCAATGATGTAGAAGGCGATGCATACCACCTTCTAGAGCGATGCTTAACGACGTAGAAGGTCATACAATCTCAAAAGTACTAAGGTTCTAGGACCTCGAAAGTACTAAGACTATTAGCCTCGATGGCGTCAAGACTAGACAGTCTCAACGATGCCAAGGCTAAACAGCTTTCATTACCACGAATATTTACTGATCGCCAACACCCATACCGAGGTGTTATGAGGCTCGCCAATACTTGACTGTATTTGGAGTTATAGGCCATGTCGAGGTCTCTCAGTGGCAAACTTGTAATTATCAAAATGACTTGTGATTGGTCTACCTAAGAGACTAAGGTACATGATGCGTACTACCCCAGGTGAACGTTTTAACCACCATCAGAAATTAACGGTGGTTAGGAATTCTAACTGCAGGTAACTCTCTTCGAAAAGCTATAAATACAAGCTCACTTCCCTCATTCAGGACGCGGATGAAGAAAGGGAGGAGACCTCTGACGAAATTACCAGACCTTGAACTACGTCTGACTTAATCCCCATTTGAGTACGTAGGCTGCCTGTAAAAGGTTCAATCATAATCTCAATTCGAGCCCTAAGGCTTGATGAATCTCTAACACCTTGACCCATTATCTCCCTTACCCTGGTTCAATCGGTGTAAGACGGTCCCCACCAGTTTGACTCTTTAGTTCTTCTAGAGATGGGATACGGCCACTCGTTGATTTAGGTTCCCGTCGATTAGTAATATCATACTTGATGACTTCCTCACAAAACCACCCACAAAACAGTCTTCAACCTTCTTACTTTGTTTCAAACCTGGTACAAGAGCTAAGTTCAATGGCGATCTTGGATTATAACCAAAACTAATAGTGAAAGGATTGAAACCTGTGCTCCAATTGACAACACGGTTGTATGAAAACTCTGCTTGGTATAATTTATGATCCCGCTGTGAACTACCCCGGGTCGGGTTGACCCCAGATAGATCGGGAAAATAGGAGTCGCCACGACTCATGGAGTTTGGGTGTGAATGGTCACCCATGGGTTGGTCTTTTATCTTAAAATAGGCCCAAAAATGATCTTTTAAGCAAGGTCTAACCAAATTGGGTAGGGAGGTTTAGTTAAGAGAGCGGGAAGGTGTTAGGCACCCACTCTCCTCCGGTTTAACCGGTCACCTAGTCTAATTATATTTGGCCAATTAAAATTAAACTAGAAGAAAAAAAAACTCCATAAAATTTCTAAAACCCTAAAACATAAAGTTCCTAAGACTCTTTGAAGATAAAGAACATCATAAGAGAACATCCAA
>JAUPMG010181963.1:0-10369 GCA_031762675.1 Pachysandra terminalis
ACGAAGTTATCTGCCATGGAATTCCAGATGCCAGGTATATATTATTCAATAATAATATATTTCTGAAATAATTATTCATGTACATCTTCATTTGGTATTTATTTCTGGTACCTTGTCAAAATTATCTTTTCATTTCATATCATTTGTTCATTGCATGTCAACATATTTTTTTTTCATATGCAACTATAAGGAGATGGTGAAGTGAAGGGCTGATGAGTATGAGCTGCCTACTCAGTGTCGTCTAATCCATTTCTTGCTTTCAATTGAGTGGAAGGGTAGGTAGCAAGAGATGATCCAGGAAGTCCTGATTAAAGCATGCTCAGATCATGAACTGGTCATTCTTAGGACTCTTAATTAGAAGGTTGTGAAATGTCCATTCAAGTTTGAGAACATGTAGCTTCTGGATCCCAACTTTAAAGAGATGGCTGTGGTCTGGTGGAATTCTTTGCCTTTTGAGGGATGGCTCTTTCTTTTTTCATGTGGAAGCTAATCTTGGTTTGAAATAAGAATACTTTTAGTGTGCTCATGAGAAAAAGGAGATAATGGTTGTGTTGAATCACGTGGAAGACTTGGTTGAAACACGGATTTGTTTGGAAGAGGAAGCTGTTAGGAAAATCTTTGTTGAAAAGTAATTATTGTCTTCACTCTATAAGAAACCATAAAAGATCTGTAATCTCCTGACTTAAAAGTGGGGGACAAAATATAAAACCCTTTCACATTTATGCCAATGCTAGTAGAAATGGCTATGTTGGCAGGTTGTGGGGTTGGAGATAGTTTGATGATGGAGTAAATTAGAGGGTCTGTGTTTTTTATTTTTTATTTTTTGGTACATTAGAGGGTCTGTTTGGGACTTCTATGCGAAGTTGTACAGTGTGGAAGAAGTAATGAAGCCTTCCTTATATTGCCTTCAATATAATAGGCTAGAGTTGGGTATGGTGAATTGGTTGGAGACAAGGGCGGACCCACATTGGGGTGAGAGGGGGTAACTGCCTCCCCTCAAATTTTTTATAAATTTAAATTTAATCTATTCTTTTATAATAGGTTACAAATTGCCCCCTTTCAAAAAAACATTTCCCCCTATAATTTTTTTCTTGCCCCTTAAACCTTTATATATAAGTACG
Organism: Pachysandra terminalis; assembly: GCA_031762675.1. NCBI lineage: Eukaryota > Viridiplantae > Streptophyta > Magnoliopsida > Buxales > Buxaceae > Pachysandra > Pachysandra terminalis. The sequence goes on from JAUPMG010181963.1 coordinate 1,122, forward strand.
CCTTCAATTTTTTTTTTTTTTTTTATAAATTTGAATTTAATCTATTATAAATATTTTTATAATAAATTATAAATTGCCCCCTCTCAAATTTTTTTTGCCCCCCTTAGAATTTTTTATTGCCCCTAAAACCTTTATATATAAATAATTCTTCTGTTTAGAGAGTTCTTCCCCTTTCAAACACTTCGACTCTCTAGTCGCTCCCAAACCCAGTCACAGGACTTACGAAAACTCTTCAACTCGACGACGGTGACTCGATGATGGGACCAATCATCGAAGTGATTCATTTGGTTTTCTACTCGAGTTGTTACTTGCTAGCAATTCCTCACCCTTCAATCTGAAAGCTGTTGAGAGACTTATTTCTTCTGATATTCTAAAATCAGGGTTTAAATTCAAACAGATTTGATATATTTGTCTTCTACTTTTTGTTCTCAAGGTTGTCATCAGGGATTCGATTGGATAAGTTCAATCTTTCATGATTAATTGCTTAGTGACCAGTTTATATCATTTCAATTTCAATAATTTATTCTCAAAGCTTTCTTATTTTCTAACAATCTGATAAAGCTTCTGCATTCATATTGGAAGAGAATTGCATGGAGAAGTTTGCTAATTAAAAAAGTTGGAATACTTGGTACTGGGTAATTGTTTTTTGGATGCTAATTGTCTAATGAAAAGGTATGCCAACAGAGATAGTTTGTATGTTTGTGCATTCTTCATCTATAATAAGACACTGTATTATCAATTTTGGGGTGTCAATTGGCTCGGTCTAAACCGAAATAACCAAATCGAAAAAAATCCGTTTGGTTTGATTTTTTTATTTTAATTTTGGTTTAGTTATTGTTTGAAAAATGAAAAACCAAATAATTTGGTTCGGTTTTCAGTTAAGACATCGATTAAACCGAACCAAACCGAAAACCGAATTGAACTTAAATAATATATATATAAACCAAATATTGCCCCCCTTACAATAGAATTCTGGCTCCGCCCCTGGTTGGAGAGGCTTTTTTAGGATAAGGAGATTCTTCTAGCTGTAAAGTAGATAAATGTGGATAAAAACCCTGGTCCAGATGGCTTTTTTATTGTCTTTCTATTGACCATGTTAGGAATATGTTACAAGTTACATATTAAGTCTGTTTAAACTTTATAATGAGGGATTTGGAATGCTGGTCAAAATGCCACCTTTATCACTTGTGCTTGAGCAATAGCCAAGAAGGTGTTTTTGAGGCTTTAGACCAATTAAGTTGGTGAGGAGCCTTTTCAAATTGTTTGCTAAGCGATTGAAGTTTGTGAACTCTCAAGATGTGTTTGCTTATTAAAGCACTTTTTTCCCCTTTTTGTGGGAGTTCATTGATCGTGTCTATAAGGCTAGTGAAGGTCTAGATGCAAGAAGAGATAAAAGTAGGTCTGTACATAGGGTGGGTTGGACTGGATTTTTATCAGTTCAGTCTTGGCCCAAACTAAAATCAGTTGGCCTGAACCCAGCCCGGTCCGAACTGAACCCAAACCTACCCAACCCGAACTCAATCTGGGTTCAGGCCGGCCCAAATTAAATGAAAAGTCTAATTTTTTGTTTTTAAAAAAGCAGAAGAAAAAGAAAATCATATTTTCGTAAAGGTAATATAAAATTCAGAGCTAATTTTTCCAAGGCAATGTTTTATAAGGCCAAGGAAAAATTCCATTTTTGGTAAAGAATGTGTATAATCAAGTACCACAAAGAAGTCAAAAATAATAAAAATGATACATCTTGCCTTGGCCATATAAAACGGGCCTTAGCAAAATATCACCTTATAAAATTATATATATCTTTATATTCTTATTGTCAAGGTAGTATAAATTGATATATTTATATGTGCTTTATATATGTCAGTCCGGACTAGGCTTTTTGGGCTGTACAAACTTCAGCCTGAACCAAACCCAAACTCAATTTCGGGTTCAAAAGTGAACCTGGACTGAACCCAAACCCAAACCCAAACCCAAGACGAGTTTGGGCTCTTATTAGGGTTTGGTTGGCTGGGCCTGGCGAAACTTACGGCCCTGGATAAGAGTCTGATATGCAAAGTGTATGGGTGCACAATTCATGCCCCTAGAATGTACATTTATGATTTCCCTACTTTACATTAATAAAGTTTACCTGTTACCATAAAAAAACTTATATGACATGTTGGAGTGAAAGTTTCTACCGTTTTGGTGTGAAATGGAGGTTATGGACGAGAGAGCGTTCATTTTGTCAGCCTTCTTTGCAATTCTTGTGGGGTGGGTTCCTATAGAATTCTTCTAGCGTTCCAAAAGAAGATAAGAGTGGTTTGATGCAAAGTTTATGTGGGAGCATAATTTATGGCCTTATTATGTACATTTTACCTACTTTATGTCATTAAAGTTTGCCTGTTGTTCATATAAAAAGGAAGGAATATGATAAGGTGGACTGGAGTTTCTAGACTATCTTTTCAACAGGATGGATTTTGGTGTGAAATGGAAGAGATGGATGAGAGCGTGCATTTCGTCAGCTTGTGAGTTGTATGAAGTGGGTTCCTATGGAATTCTTCTAGAGTTCCAAAGGTTTAGGGCAGGGAGATCCCTCTCTCCTTATTTGCTCATTGTAGTAGTTATGGCTCCATGCAGGTTATGTGGGTAGGTAGAAGAGGTTAGTTTTGTATTAGGTATTAAGGTGGGACATACTGGTCCTTTCATAAATCCTTTATTTTTCATGGACTCTTCTCTAGATAAGATGTTTCCTTTGAAAGGAATTCTCCAATACTTGAAGCTGCTTTGGTGTCAAACTCAACAAGAGTAAACTTCTTGTTGTTGGTTTCAAGGATGGTAGCTTTCATGTGACTGTGCTCATCTGTTGGGTTGTAGGGTTGGGGCTTTCGTTTGATGTTTCTGGTTGGGACGACGTGTGTTGGGTCAGTAATTTGGAAACCCTGCTAGAGAAGATGGAGAAGAGGTTTGCGAATTGGAAACAGTCATTTCTTGCTTTGGGTGGCCACATTACCATGATCTACAGCGCTTTGGCTTTGGTCCTGTCCTACCTCCTTTCTCTGTTCAAAGCTGGTGTTACAAGAAAAAAACTTAAAGGGTTATTAAGGATTTTCTGTGGAATGGGAGAGGTACAAAGAGAAAATTTCACTTGATGAGACGGGAGAAGGTTTATAGACCTTGCAAGTTTTGAAATGGGCAGGGGTTGGGTGGGGATCAATAGAGTCAAATGGATGAAGCGTGCAGTATTGAGTAAACAGGTGTGGAGATTTATTTATGAGATACCTATGGAGAAGGGTATATCTCATAGCATGGAAGAGGCTCTCTTTTCATCTTTGTGTCAGTTTTTCTTTTTCGCTGCCTTGTATTCAGTTTTAGATACTTTTTGCAATGAATCTAGCTTTTTTTTTTTCAAGGTTTGTGTAGCTAGCAGAAGTTGTGCAAATTCCAGAACTATAGGGTAATTTTTTCATTTTATAGAAAGAGTTTTTTTTATGATTAAAATTTTCATAAATGATTCAAGGTTAGAGCAGCCATCTACTGCTTGTGATTAACACCATCCATCTGCCAGGGGAGGCCAATGTATTTTAGAAAGGACAGGGGAGGTCCATTCCTATTGTCAGAAGCAGGGGAGAATGGCTCGGTCGTATACCTTTGATTTGAGTTGCTCCTTGCTGTAAGTGCACAATGCCCATTTGGATGCCAAATTATTTGTTGTTCTCTTGTATCGGATAATTCCCAGGATTTCAAGATTGTGGTTTAGGAGAAGAGAATGGACTAACGAATTGGATAACAATGGAAACAGTGTAATCTGTGGAAGGGATGTGTCTTTGGAAGGGGTCATGCAGGTATGTGAAGGGTTCTTCAAGGGGAGGCTGGTTATGGGTTATAGAATCTGTCTTTTTCTGTGAGAATGATTGTACTGGAGTTGGTAGAATGTGAGGCTTCCACTGATTGTATTGCCTGGTTTCCATTAGGGGCTTCTTGGTTAGTTCTTATTTAGAGTTTGGGTTGGGTGGTATGGTCTTCTCATTTAAATTTTCCTATACTTGGGAATTGGGAGGGAAATCGAAGAGTGCAATCAGCTTTTGAGTTGGGTTGAGGAAGTGAAGCTAAAAGAGGGTAGTGAAGATGAGAGGAAAGGATTCGGCAGTTGGACAGTAGGTGTGGCTTCTTAGTGAAGTCCTATAATATGTTGGGTGCATTTTTGGGTGATGACACAGCTATGTGGGTGTTTTAAGGTTCCTCCTTGAGTAGAAATGTTCATTTAGTGAGTGTTTGTTAACAATTCTCATGGTTAAAAATTTTCTAAGGTTGGCACTCTCGAAATCAAAATTCTGCATGCTTTGCAAGAAAGGTTTGGATACGGTTGATCTTCTTTTCATGCATTGTGAGAATTAAGTGAGATATGGTCCTTCCTTTCCCCTTTAGGGTTGGCTTGCTTTTCCGTTGACCCTTTCTTGTATTGAAATCATGGCGATCTAGCATAATGCAAGGTGTTTGAGGAAAATTGGTCATCCTTCTCAGAGATTATCATTATAACTGGTAGGAGGTTTTTTGAGTGGCTTTCTATTCTCCTGGATTTCCATGATGTGGATTCTTTCTTTTTCATTCTTGGAATGATCCCTTTTTGGGAGAGGGTGTATAGAAACTTGAAGATATATCAAAAGAAATTCTTTTTTAAGGAGGGTACCTCTAGATAAACTTGTACTTGGAAGAAACGACCTAGGTGAAATAATTAACATATTTTGTGTCCCATAAAGATGAGGACTAGAGTAGGAGCAAGGACAGCATGGTGTATTGAGATTTACATATGTGAAGCACTAGATCATTCTTTATGAAAGAGAAGCATATGCCTTTAATATAAACAGATTGAATTATTCTATCTGGAGTTATTCTTATTTAACTGCTAATTGAGTCATTCAGGGAGTTTTCCAGATTTTCTGTTAGTTGAGTCAGTATATGTTTCTTTACCATGATTAGGAATCCGTAGAGAGCTGTAGAAGTTTTGAATAAGGTTTCAAATATGACATGAAGTTTTTGTTTTTAAATTACATTCAAAGGTTAGTACTTCAGTTAGCTAGTCTACCTTAATTGAAAACAAAAAGGCTTAGATAGTTAATCCATAAATAAGGTGGGTGTAATGGATTTGACTATATAAACTATTTATGTTTTGTACTGATTAGAACTCCACTATAAATTATAGTGACAGTTATACACAATTAAAATTTACTTATTATTAATACAGTTATGTACTATCTTAACTTATAATCATATGTAGGTCAAAATATTTTGGCATTTAAAGCGAGGACTTGGGATGGAATTATAAGAAGGTGTGATGGGGCACTTATTAAAGGATCTAAAGGGCGAGAGGAAGACCAAAAAGAACTTGGATGGAGTCCGTTCAAAAAGATTTGGATACTTATAATATGACTGAAGTTATGGTTTTTGAGAAATTGAGATAGAGGAACAGGATTCTTGTTGCCAACACCTACTAGTTGGGATAAGGCATTTTGTTATTGTTGCTTTTGTAATTGTTATAATTATGTAAGATTACAACAACTTGCCTAAGCTTTATTAACACATTATTTATTACTTATATATTATTAATAAGAGTTATGGTTGTGTGGTAAAATGCTCCAAACAGAGAAAACCTGGTGACGCAGGTAACTCACACGTGGAAGCTTATTCGGAGAACTCGACTTCTTCATGTGTACTCTCAACCAACCTCAAGTCACATACCAAGTTTCATTCTCAAAAAGATTTTTCACTTGGCATAAAGGACTCATCTAAAACTAATGTCTTTCTTTAGATATAACTTGAGAACAATCAAAAAATTAGACGACCATTGACATTTAACAAAGCCTAATACACATCTATTACTTGAGCTTCTATCTGTTAAAATATTGTAGACATGGCTTATCCATAGAGTCCATTGTGAAATGGACTGTCTGGATTGGCCAGATTATTCTTCCATGTGGCAAAAATGGTCTTGTCTCACCAGCCAACTAAAGTTCGTGAGGCAGACCAGAATAACTTTTGCCTATTAATAATATTTATCTTTATAAATTTATCTGTTATAAATACCAAAATAATTATACAAATTTATTGCCTAGGAAAGCTCCTAATTGCCTAGGCTATAAGCAGGTGTAATGCCTAGGCTCACACAGGCATTTTGAAAGCTATGTTCTTTAGTTTATTTCCAGTCTTCGCATTTGTAATAATTTGTCCTACATGAAAGACTAAGAAGTGCCCCAAGTCTTCTAAGATCAATTCTCAGATTCTTTGGGATGGTTTACCTTTACCTTGTATTCTCTTTCATATATATTACATTTCCATTCATGATTAAAAGAAACAGGAGGCTTGTGAGCCTTGGATGTATTCCGTTCAGCATTACAAAACTACAGCTCAGTAGCTTTTGGTTCTCTTTAAACCATGAATTTAACATTGAGAAACAAATAAGAGATGTATGACAGGAATGGGAATTATGAGATTAGTCAAATCTCTTCAGAATTGGTGAACAATCAAATGATTTAACTCCCAAATTTGAATATTGAACCGTTCACATTCCTCTCTAATGATCTACTAAATCTCCTTGAAAAGAAGTTCTGAATTCATCAAATGTGGGCTATTGATTGAATTTCTTCCTGTCTTTCTTAACTGAATTTTCTTGTAAACTAAATTCGAACTATAATGAAAGAAAAACGCAACTAATCTGGTGCTGAGATTGCTAATCCATTAATTGTCAATCTCAAAGGAGTTTGGTGGGATAGACATTATTCTTCCTTGTGAGATTGATGTGAGCTATCTTCCAAACCCTGTAATATTGTAAAAATTTGTATAGCCTTCTATTAACTTTTGATCCCTAGCCTTCTATGGATTTCGTGTACCTTTTGCTGACATTTGTTTTAACATATGGCATTATTACCAATCAAAGCTTGAATGAACCCTAACACACTCACTTTTTAGAACCCTTCTTTAGTATGAAATTTGAATCAAGTCATTGGAAGTTACCCAACTTTGTGTGAAAAAAAATACTTGTTTTCTGGGATTTCGAGTTAACGTGTCTTGAGTTTCATGTTGTTATCAATATATGGGGTTTGAGATCTTCCTTTTGAGTTATCTTTTTGGTTTATTTTATTTTGTTCTTAGTAACCTTTTATTGTTGTTCCATGATGAACTTGCAAGATCAGCATTATATCTTTGTTAAGGACCATATCAAGTACAATCTGGGTAGTGTGTCTAGATGACACATGATTATGGTCCAATTATGAGCCTACAGGGATACAGCTCTGCATTATTGATGATTTATTGTGCTATCTTTGTTGATTTTGTAATTTCACAACCAGTTGTGGACACCTGCAAACAGTATAACTATTAGGAGTCTAGTACATGTGTCTAAAATTTGGTCAGAAAGATTTGGTCTTACTAATAGAAAGTTACCTTACTGATATAGAAAGTTACCTTACTTATCAAAAAGAAAAAAATTGGTCAGACAGATAATTGTAAGTAGGGTTTTAAATGTCTTTGTTATTGGATTCTAAAACTGTTGATAAACTAGTTTCTTGTTAACGTGAGAAATTTGACTTATTGACTTCTGATTGACCAAGTGGATTCCTGTTCGCCATAGGGATCTGGCTTATGGTTGAAATTTGGTTCAATTAGACGGTTCTGGGATTGGTTTTCAAAGGTAGTCATATTTTAGATATTTAGTTTAAATATTTTAGTCCATTTTTATATTTTAGGTAAAAAGTTAAGGCCTCGTTTGGCTCCCATTCTAGGAACTCATTTTGAAGGTTTTTTGATTGTGTTTGGTTAGCATGTTACAAAATGAGTTCCAACGTAAAATAGATGTTTGGTTAACATTCACTAGAATGAGTTTTAACAAAAAAAATTACCCATCAAATCTTGGGGGGGGTGGTGGTGGTGGTGGTAGTGTGAGGGGGTTCTCTTGGTATTTATAAGTTTGCCATCAAAATGCAAAACCCATTCTTAAAATCTAGAATGAGGGTTGGACCTCATTCTGAGGTCATGTGTATTTTTCAAAACTCGTTCCAAGGCTTGCTAGCCAAACGCTCGATTTTTTTTGTCAAAACTCATTCTAGGGCTTGGAATGAGTTTCGAGTCCTAGAATGAGTTTTAAGCCCTAGAATGAGTTCTGAAAATAGGAGTCAAACGACACCAAAGCGTTACAACTTCAATAGTTTTTCAATGCCTTATGACGCTCCCTTTTACTTGTAGGAACGTATGACTTTCATAACTTTTAAATCTCTCATTCATATTCTGCATTTTCCAAGTTTCAAACCAATCAACTTCTTCAATGAGGTAGTATGAATTCTGATAATATATGTATTCATATTCTGCCTCTTGCTTGAATATCTCATGGTTGCATTTCAATATATGAAATGAGTTGTATATGGAGTAATTATGAATATTTTTAAGGTTATATAAGTAAAAGTCAATTTTAAAGGTTATTATGATCAATATATAAAGTTCTATCACCATTGTTTTTTGGTAAAGTTATATCACCATCTTAATATCATTTCCATTGATATACTTTAATGTCCATTAATTAATTAATACATGTGATGTAAACTGATCATATGTGTTATTTATGTTTTTTTTCCAATATCATTACATTCAAATCAAATCACCAACCCTTGGTATTATGTAACACCTACATACTATTTAAATATTATTACATTAGAATCAAATCACTAACCCTTGATATTTTGTAACTCTTACATATTATTTATATTTCATTATATTAAAATCTAATTACTAACCCTTGTTTTTATATAACTCCTTTATTCTATTTATGAAAATCGAATCATTAACATTTCATATTCCATAACTCGTATATACGTAATTATATCTAAATTACATTAAAATCAAATCACTAACCCTTGATGCTTTATAACTCCTATATACATAATTATATTAAAGTCAAATCAATAAAATTAACTTATACTCTATACAGATAAGGGAATGATTTGGCATACAATAAGAAAGTCAAACTCTATTTAAACTAAGTTGCTGGTACATGAAATTTTACGAGTTTACAACCCTAACTCCAAAGGTTGTAGTTTCTTGTTAATATAAGGGATTTATTTTATTAAAAAAAATTCTTTTAAAAGGATAGTTAATTTTGTCTTGGTACTATATCACTCTTAAGAACCTGGACTGGCAACTGATTGAAGCCTTCAATCCTTTCTCCTTTGATTGCCTCTATCATATGATGTGAGATCTCAAGTGAGTCATGTAAGAATGAATAT
>JAUPMG010181974.1:0-10369 GCA_031762675.1 Pachysandra terminalis
CATCGTCAAACCTTCGCAACAAGCCGCGATTTCAGCAAACAGGACATTACCACAGCCGATCATCAAAGCAAAGCCACTGACAAAATGGCCATCTTCATCTCTACATAGACCACCAGCACTAGCCATGGACCCACCACCTTTAGTTGCTCCATCAAAGTTCAATTTCGCCCATCCCAATGGAGGCGTAACCCATCGGATGTATTTAGTGACGATGGTGCGAGAAGACGCCGACCCAATATTTTGTAAAATGAAACACGTATCCTGATCCAAAACCAAGAAATCTTTTTTAGCACACTCCAAGTTCGGGTAAGTACCTTCAAAAAGAAGTTTATTCTAGGTGATCCACACAACCCAAACAAAATTAATCAATACTGCAAAAAGATTTTTAAATGAGCAGGGATAGAGGCAGAATGGGGGGAAAAGGCAGCTCGAAGGTGCTCTGAAATAGATATACCACCATCCAGGAAACCACCCACAGTGCCAAACCAAAGAGCTCGGGCAAATGGGCATTCTCGAAATAGATGGTGGCAGCTTTCAGTGATAAAATTACACAGCCAACACTCAGCATGTGAGGACCCAAACTTTAGGAAGAAGTCATTTGTAGTAAGGCCATTATGGCATACTTTCCACATACAAAACTTGAGGTTTTGAGCACAGGGTGTATGCCATAACTTTAACTAGAAATTATCTAAGGAGATTGATGCCATACCTTCATTAACCAGCATATTGTATGCAGATGACACAAAGAATTTACCATTGGAAGTGACTTTCCATACCAACCGGTCCTTAGGAAGATACTCGTTGATGGGGATGGCCAGAATTGCATTAACCGTGTCAGCATTCCAAATTTGTTCAAGCAAATGTCGGTTCCACATCAAGCCCTGCGAATTAATCGAGTCAGAAACCATACCATTACGAAATTGATCAGGGATGCTTACATTGCTGAAAGCGTGGTTCTGAGGAAGCCAATTGGAATCCGAGATGGGTATTCCAGATCCGTTAGCAATTTGCCATCCCAAAGCGGGCAAGAGTTTATGCTTGATTTTGCAGATTTCCTTCCAAAAATGGGAATCATAGCACTTTGATGGGGCTTGCCAGAAGGATGCCTGTCTGAAATATTTCGCCTTAACTAGTTTGTTCCAAGTAATTTCAGCGCTAGAGAGCAGGGACCACGCTCGCTTCAATATCAGGGCCTCATTGACAACAGCTGGCCTTTTGATATTGAGGCCACCGGCCTTCTTAGAAACACAGATTCGAGACCATCTGATAGTATGAAATTTCTTCTTTTGATTGCCCCCATCCCAAAAAAACTCCCTAACCCCTCGTTCCAGGCTATGCAAAATAGAGGAAGGAAGCTTCATGCAAGCCATTAGGTGTTGAGGTATACCAGCAAGAGAGGCATTGATGATAGTAGTGCAACCCACTTGATTGAGAAGCCTGGATTTCCAACCGGCTAATACGGTTCATTGGCCATGAGGTCGCAGAACAAATTCTTTGTTGGCTTACCAAAACAGATAGGAACCCCTAAATAATTTTTAACACTTTGTTTCCAGGGGATACCAAAGATGCCAATGACCACAGCTTTGGGCAAGCCAACAAGGTTAGGGCTCGTATGAATCGTGGATTTTTCTGTGTTAAGAAACTACCCAGCTTCATGACAATATCTATTATTAATATTATGAATTTCAGTACATTCATTTGATGCAGATCGACAAAAGATAAGCAGATCATTAGCGTACATCAAATGCGAGATGGGCATCGCTGATCTGCTAATCTTCATGTCGTGAATACGACCCTCGTTTTCAGCAGAAGACAAGATTTGTTGGCACAAAATGAATAAGTAGGGGTGTGAACTACCCCAGGTCGGGTGGACCCCAGATAAATCGGGTAAATTGGAGTCGCCACCACTCATTGAGTTCGGGTGTGAATGGTCACCCATGGGTTTATCTTTTAACTCAAAATAGACCCAAAAATAAGATTTTAATTTGGTGTAACCAGATTGAGTAGGGAGGTTTAGTTAAGAGAGCGGGAAGGTGTTAGGCACCCTCTCTCTTTCGGTTTAATCGGTTACCTGGTCTAAGTTTATTTGGCCAATTAAATTAAAATATTAATGCAATAACACAACCTAGAAAAATTCTAGAAAATCCTAATATCCTAAAAATCCGAAGTAAGTAAAATACCTAATCCTAAATACAAAATATCCTAAAGATCTTAAGATATTTAAAGTGGCCTAAAATCATCTAAAGTAAATAAAAGAAATCATAACATGACCTAACATAATCAAAAAATTCATCTAAACTAAAAAAAAAAATAAAAAATAAAATAACATGACCTAACCTAATCCTAAATAAATAATTCTAAAACCTAATTACAAAACAACTAAAATATAAGAATCTAAATTAAATAAATAAATCCAAATGACTACCTACGCATGCTTAATCCAAAATTCCTAAAAATTAATTACAGATTAAATCTAGACACTAATCCATACTGAGAAAATGACTTAACCACTATAATCAAGAACTAATTACAGAAAACATTCAATCTGCAAGACTAAGCAATTAAAATTTCTAAGCATCTATCGCAAAAGTAAAGATTAAAAAGAAACTTGATTCGATTGAATCCGTCTATACAATTCTCAAGCAATACTAATACCCAATTGGGGATTCCCACAACAAATCCAGATTCAATTCCGAACAAGATGATTGTACCCTTTCTTTCTAAGAATCCTATTAAATACAATAAAATCAAAAAGAAGAATAAAATAATAAAATAAACTGATTACCAGTAATTTGTGTAGCAGCAGAATTTTCCTCTTTGATTTTGGATTCCTCGAATGTTTGGTTCAACAATGATAATCAAAACATGGTTGCAGTACAGTCCGACGAGGGTAAAATGTGTTTGGGCTTTTTTGATTTTTGGTTGAAGATTTGGGGCATAGAAGTAGGGTTTTAAGTTGGGGTTTGATGCTGATTTCGGATTGAAGAAGATGAGGTTTTGGCAGAGGACGAACAGAGGTTGGGACGAATTGGTTTTGGTGGGGAAAGAACAAGGGTTTCTCCTAGGGATTTATGAAAGTTGGAACGAACTGGTTTTGGGGTTTTACCTAGGGTTTAGGTGAGTTTCCAATGGGGTTTTGAGGGGTTTTACTATGGTTTCTTGGAAGGATTTAAATGGACTTTGGGTAAGGGACGAATCGGGATTTCGGGTGTTTTTGATCTAGGGTTTTGTTGAGTTTTATATGGGGTTTCTATTTCTAGAACGAAAATGGGGATGGGTTTCCATGGATCAAAGCATGAAGGTTTGAATGGTTCGTTTGCAAGATTAGAGATAAGAAATAAGAAATCTAACCAATGGAAGATGCTCTCGCAGGCATGAACTAGATCTCTGAGGAAGACGAGGCCGATCTCCACCTTTCTCCCACGAACTTTTTTTCTCCTCTTTTTTTCTTTTTTCCTCTCTCAGACGCCTTCTTCTTATAGCCACGGATGGCTAAGATCGTCGGTGATTTCGCCGGCGATCGATCTCAATCTTCAATCTCTATCCCTTTTTCTTCTAATCCCTATCTTTTTCTTCCAATCTCAATCTCCTTTCTTCCTCATCTCTTATCCCTTAACGAATTCCCCCTTCTCTCTCTTCCTTATCTCCTCTGTTCCGTGAAGAAGCAGCCGGCGTGAGGAAGAAGAAGATTGTTTCTTCTTCTTTTCATTTCAATACCCCTCTTTTCCCTTAATATCACAAACGCCCCCGGTTTTATTATTTCCTATAAAATCTAATCTAAAGAGTCTAATCTAATTCAATTTTAATTTAATTATAATCCTAATTTAATTTAAATCTTAATTCTAATTTAATCAAAATCTTAATTTAACCATCCTTTTTATTATATTTTTTATTTATCTACACTTTAATCAATTAAAAGCCCGCCTAATTAAGATTTTAATACCAAAAATACCCCTCATATTATCAATCTCTGATTTTGACCAAATTACAGCCACTTGATAAGTTCTACATGAAAATGTCAAATCTAGAATCGAAATATTTTTCTGAAGTCCAAAAAGTCCTAAATTTGACCTGAAACGAGATTAGGGGTAAAACAGTCATTTTCTCATATGATCTCGAAACTAGGCGATAATACATCCGTTGGAACTCATTTCCCGCCTAGAATTCAATTATGATACCAAAAATAGGTTTTGGTGACTGACAAAGCGCGTGGGGTCCACTGAGGGTATTTTGGTAATTTCATGAATTTTTTGGTTTTAGTGAGAATTTAGGTTCAAATGAATTTGGGATTAAGGATGATGATAACCTTGTCGAAATGCCAAGCTCAAGCCTCAGAAGCTGCAAATATCAAAAATCAATTATTTTCGTGCAAATTGGGGTGTCTATAAGGGGGACAAAAGGTCCCCCTGTCTGAGGCCACATTGTGGCTTTACAAACCCAGTGGGGCAGCCATTGATCAATATACTGTATGTGACAGAAGTGACACAATACATAATCAAATGCACCCGCCATTGCTGAAAATCGAGGGCACGAAGAGTACAGTCTAAGAAGGCCCAAGAGAGTTGGTCATATGCTTTATTGAAATCGAGCTTTAGAGCACAGAGACCCTGCTTGCCCTTCTTTTTCTGTTTCATAGCATGAAAGCATTCTTGTGCGACTAGAATATATATACTACTATTAAAAGCAAATGATGCTTTTATGAATTTTTTAGTACATTCATTTTCTTCCTTTATTATTATTATTTTTTAATTTTAATATAATACTTCTATTTTTTTATTAAAACTCTTCCACCATCCACGTTTTTTTCCTTCATTTTTTTTTATTTCTTTTTAAGTTTTAATAGAATATTTATATTTTTATAATATAACATCCACCTTTTTTTCCTTTATTTTTTATTTCTTTTTAAGTTTTGATAAAATACTTATATTTTTATAATATAAAGAAAATATGATCTTTAACATTTCAGTAACTGCTATATTAAAAAATATAACATAATACAAAATATTAATACTATATTTCTTTCTTAGTAATATAAATTATATAATATTTCTTATTATCACATTATATCTTAGATAGTATTATAATCTATACATATATATATATATATATATATATATATATATATATATAACAATATAATATTTTATATAATATTATATTATCATATAAAATATTATAACATAAAAATAGGAGAATTGGGATGTAACGATATGAAGAGTACAACTAATCTATTAATGGAGATACTCATTGATCTAAGTTAGTTATATTTTCTTATATAAATCAAGAAGTAATATGAATAACGAATTTACAAAACCTTCGGCAGATCCTTGGGCTCCGATTGTGTGACGTGACTACACTACTTCATGGGTGCACAGTTCGGCATACAAGGGACTATCGAGAGGGTTTCCGAAAATCACCCGACTGGGATTCATTCGTTACCGACTAGAGGGATCTTCTGTGAGAAACTTAGTCGAAGTAAGAAGTAGGTGCAGCAGGATCCTTGCAGAAGCTAAGAGTTAACTGGTGATCGCTGGGGATCAGAGATTAAGCTAATGTGTAGTTGTTGAGTTGATTTGCTATGGATACCTTTTTTCGTTTTGGCTGATTCTATCTTATAACCCCTCATTGAAACCGTTTGACGGTTTATGAGTGATGGGTGGTTACTTCCTTTAAATTGTTGACACCTAGCCCACTATCATGATTTTCGTTTCCTTGTTGTTGGGCCTAGGCTCTATATTGATAACAATTTGGGACTGTGCATTGCCTTGTACTATTTTGGGCCTCTGCTCAATCGGGGCCCGAGTTTAATTTAGTATTTTCTTAGATCTGGTTTTGGTCTTGGCGGTCTAAATCCGGCGTAAACATTGCCCCCTTCTTCAAAAGTTTAACTTTTGAATTGACAAGAGAATCCATAATTGGCTATCTTCGAGAAACAACGATAATCATCAAGGCTTTTTAAAATTTTTGTCTTCTAAATTTGAAAACGCAAACCCTGTCTGATCTTCATCTTCTTCCTTCCTCTGCTCTTCGGAATCTCGCTAACTCTTCAATGGAGTCTAACGTTCCCCGCGAATCGACTTCTTTTGCCTTGCTTTCTTCTTCTGCCAATCAGCTGTTTATTTTTCCGAACAAGGATTCTCTTGCTTTAGGGCCATTTTTCCCAGAAGTCACTCCGCAGCTGGCTTCTGTGCTACAACCTATTTTCCCTCGATGTCTTGGTGAAAGCTTGCTTGCCGATTCTCCCTTTCTCGATTGGAAAGCTTGGACTACAGGCCGCTCTTTGCCATCATGGCCTAAAGCAAATGCAAATTGGGTTCACCTCAATCATAACTATTTAATATATGAATTCTCTCCGCAAGTTTGTTCTGTCTTGGTGGTTTCTGTCTTGTTAGTTCCGATCTAAAGAATCATGTAGAAATCTTTTACTGTTGTACTTTTTATATTTTGAATGCTAATTCAATTACTGTAATTCTGAAAATCATTCATGAATTTTCGTTCTTTATCAAATTTTCATTTTGTTTGTGTAGATACCTAGTTTTGGCCAATTTACTTGAATCATCTTCAAATGGGTGACAATCAACCTTTAGAAAGCCATAGGATACACATAGGGTGTGTTTGGTTGGTCGGACAGTAGAGCGGGAAAGGAATTCATTGAAAAGTAAAGGAAAGCTACTTTTCTCGGTGTTGTTTGGTTGTCTGGAAAAGAAAACAGGAATTTGACTGAAAATATAGATTATCGTGTTTGGATGACAGGAAAATTGTATAGGAAAGAAAAGTTATCGAACTTTAAAAACTTTATCTTGTCTTTAAGATATATATATGTATAATATTTGTTTCAACGACTCATAGTTAAAAAAACATTCCAACGATTTATAGTTAAGAAAAAATTAAAACGGGATTTACTCGATAGAACCAAACTCGTTTAGAAGATTTGGTTCCATATTTATAAACTCGGATCATATCGGTGCGTTTTTGGTTCTATAGAAGATGGACCCATTAATATTAGGGTCCATGCGGGTATGCTCTATAAAATCAAACCCGATTTAAAAAAATAATAACTTATATTTAAATAATTCATTAGTTAAACTTTTTATAGTAAATTATAATATTAATTAATTAATTTAATCAAAACTAAACAAAAGTTAACTTTCCTTTCCAATGCTTCCCTGACAATTTGGGAGGAAAAGAAATAGGGTGTTTGACTGGAATTTAAGACGGTTTGGAAAAGTATTTTTCAGTGGGTCCCACGTTTTCTCATCATCCACAACACCCAAAAAGTATAGGAAAGTAGCCAATTACTTTCCTTTTCCAAGCTTTCCCACCAACCAAACATTCAAATTTGGTGTAATCCAAATTCTATCATGACAATGGTCCATTTGGTCAAATAAGTCAATAATGAGTTTTCTATTAATTGACTTTTTAATTAAATAAAAAGCCATATTTTGGTGTAATCCAATTCATAAAGTCCAAGCACTCTACCCATGTTCTTGTTTACCCCAATCTACAATCCAAATCCATTAAAATAAGCTCAATCCACATTGTCCAAATAATTGGCCCAAAAAGAACACAGAAAGATAAATCCAAGCCACCTCATCACACCCACCCCAAGCCTTTCACACTTTTGGCATTCTTCTTATTATTACACAAGAAAGAGGTGGTATATATTTTAAGTTGGGATTGATATTGGTCATTGGTCTTTGACCCATCAATTCACACAACCATTCCAAGTTTTTTACCTTTTTGAGGTTCAAAAACAAATACATTTACTATCTATAATGGGAGAAGTTTTGGTCAGTGATCCTTGACCCACTATTTATTACCACCGATGCCATCTACCCATATCAATTCTCCTCACCTAACCCTTAGGCATTTACACTTTTATCCTTAATCTATTCATCATTGAAAGTGTAAATCCATATAAGACTTATTATGGAACCTTATCTCACTCAAATTAAATACCAAATTACCCGTTTCGAAATCCCAAAAGTAACCCAAGACATTCACCCTTAGCCTATAAATACCCCACTCATCACTTATCTCCACACATCTTCAAGCCTTCCCTTTAGGCCTTAGAGAAACTCTTCCTCATTCTCCTTAGAAAATTCCTAGAATTAAGCTAGAAAATTCCAAAAAAAATATAAACCCTATCTAATAGCTCATTCAAGAAAAGAAGGATTCGAGTGAAACATCTAAGAGAGTCTAACATGTTCAAGCAACAAAGAGGTATTTTTTACCTCACCATTTTCTTTTGATTATTCTCTGTATAGTTTGTATTTTTTTTTTTTTCATCGCATTCTTCTTCATCATGTAGTATTTTTAGTCTTTCATTTTCATCTTTTATCTTCTATAGGCCAAGATAAGAGTCTTTTTCTCAATCTAGGGGAATGCGAGGAACTCTATTTTTACTTGCGATATAGTGACTTTATTTCAATATGGTGATTTCATTTTATGTCTATTGACAAAAAACGAAATACAGACTAAGTCGTTTGATATCTATTGAATACACATGCATTGTCACCTTTAACTTATCATGCTTATAGATTGTGTACACATCATACTTTATGCATATTTATTTCTTTTTTATGTCAAATATAGTTTGTTCAATTTATTTTGCTTCTCTTTATTGTGTACTTACATGTAAAATAAAGTATGGATTAGCTCTTTTCTCAATCAATGGGATTTAGAACTTTAGTCGATAGGAAATGAGTTAACTTCATTAACCAATCTACTGTCACCCAAAGCGTATCATGATTACTATGAGCTTTAGGTAACCCTAAAATAAAGTCTGTAGAAATGTGCTCTCATTTCCACTCTTCAGTCTATAAAGGTAATAGTAGATCGGTTAACGAAGGCAGTTTGTGGATAATTGAATGGTTTCATCGGATAAAGCCCTGCCCTAAACATTTCGAGCTAGTGGGTCGGGCCAAAATTTGGGCTAAGTCCTATTTTAAATTGAGCGACTCATTGGGCCAAGGCGGGCCAGTCCTAAATTGCCAATCCTACATGTAATCCAACTATGGGTGGTAACGGGAGGCGTTTTGGCATACCCTAACACGCCCCTAAAGGAGCTCCCCTAATATCAAACTCACTTCTAATCTTTTCAGCACGGGCCATTTTTGATAAGATATATTCAAAATAAATAATTTTTTAACTTAAATTTTTACTTTTTTTTTGGACATATTTAATTATAAAATATATAATTTTAATACATGCGAATGACAATGGGGCAGGTTAGGGATCAGTTGAGTCAAACCTGACCCAATTTACGAGTTACCAAACCTAACCATTAGGGGTTTGGTGGGGCGGGTTACTCGTTTAACCAGCCCAATCAAGGTTTAAAGGCTCGAGACTAGAGACCGAATCAGTCCCGATCAATCTCAGTCCGGACTGGAGTCGGTACAAAAAATTGGATTGCCTCATTTTTCTGTAACTTCACGGATGAGAAAAGAGGGTGGGGGTGTGAAATGTAATTAAAAGAAAATAGTATTCTTCTTCCTCATTTTTCTGTAACTTCACGGAAGAGAGAAATTTTGAGAAGAAAATAAAGGGGAAGAGAGATAAGGCAAATCAAACCAAAAAGATTGAGAGGAAGGATAAGAGAGAAAATTGAAAATTGAAGATTGAAGATAAGGGGAAAAGGGGTTTGGATGAAGAGGAAGCCAAGAGATTAGAAGGAGATTAGGATCAAGATCCTAATCCGGATATGAAGGAAGCCATTTGTTGACTATAAAACGAGGGGAGATCGATAGGAAAAAGGGAGGAGGAGAAGAAAAATTTGCAAGGAGGAGAATTTTTGGAAGAAATATGTCCAAAACCACCCTCTATTCATCCTGGGCAGCACGCCAAAACCAGCTCTGTTCGTCCTTTCTACAGCCGAAACCAGCAGCGACTTCCATAGCCTCTATTCTTCGGTCAAACACGCCTCCGGCCAAAACCAGCAACCACGGCCTCTGTCCTCCTCTTGTGACCTGTTCGTAACCTGTCATCCAGCCACTTTCAGCCCCGCCAAACTCTCTCAAGTGTTCTGATTCTTCCGGCCAAGTCTGGATCTGATTCATCCTGCAAAATCCTCAATCCTCTGATCGTCTAGGCCTTGAAAACCCGAGAAAAATCCGCCAAGCGGATCAATGTCGCCAATCTGAACTCCACTCTTGCTCTGCCGTTATTGCCGGCCAAGCCGAGTTCTTCACAAGTCAAAAGTCGAAGGAGAGTGGAATCTGCTGTTACAGGCATTTAAATTTTTTTAGTTATTCATTTATTTATTTTTATTTTTATCATGAGGGTTAGAGATGTATTGAAAGCATGTTATGGATTATTTTATTTTAATGAATATCATCAATCCATGGTTGTAGTAATCTAATCTTGATTC
>JAUPMG010181985.1:0-10369 GCA_031762675.1 Pachysandra terminalis
TTGACGTACGTAGGATTAGTCTAGAATTAGTCATTGATACTTAGAATGCATAGAAATTTTATTCTAGGCATTATAGTTACTTCTATCTTACTAGAACTGCTCAGGACTTCCGCTTATGATAAAATTTGTGTTGCCACTTTCGTAGAAATACAAGGTGAAGGTTACGCTTGGACTGGAAAACCTATGAAATTGGGAATTCCAGGTCCGGGTCGTTACAGTTTTTGTCTTAGAATCCTCTCTCTGAAATTTACCAAGTTTTGTGTTGTATTTCTGAACCATTCCTGACTGATCTTACTATTTTCCTTCTTTGTATCCTTGGAAACCTTTCATTGGAATGGTCTTTTGATTTAGGCCAATGAAAGCAAGTATTCGAATCTACTGATTGTGCAAACCAATTGATTAATTGACATTTTGTGTCATTTACCGGTTCGTGTATCACCAGTACCAATCATGTGACGACACAGACATTAATAGAATCAGTATCAATTTTTTTATTAAGGTGGTAGCCGGTTTGAGATTTGTGTCTTAGGATTTGAGGTTTGTAATAAAACAATGTATTCATTTTTATCCCTACCCTGATAAGGCAATATTTTCTCAAATAATATATATATATATCACAATGAATACTCTTCAAGCCTTCATTCACCATCCAGGAAATCCTTTTTAGTATGTTAATTAATATTCCTTCGAATGGAGTCAGAGCAACTGTATACATCTCGTAAGGTAAAATATATTATTGAATTACCTATATAGAGACTTTAAATTTAAGTTTCTCATCAAACAATTCGTTTTCATTATCAATAGTCCTTATAAGGCAGAGTTATCATAGAATCCCTTAAAGTTCTAGGTCGAGCAATTAATTTCGTGTGTCCTTGAATTGAACTCAGTGAAATCAGATGTAAATGTGCTTCTTTCAAAATGCCTCCAAGTAAAGTGCAATAATGAGTCCCGTAAAGTGTGTATAACAAAACAACCGAAGGTGGCCTGAGTGGAAGGGGCTCTGGTCGCTTAAGCAAGAGGTCTTGGGTTCGAGCCCTTGTGGATGCAGCAAACTTTCTTGGGAGAGGTCCCCGCCTTGGCACCCGACCATACCTCAAAAAAAAAAATATGTGTAAAAGATGTCATCCGAAGTTGTTCCTTGGGGATAAGAGAGTAACCACATCTTCGAAGGCCTTTCCAATAAGGATTCCTTCGAAGTCAGTAAGGTTTACTCAATTGAGGATGACATACCTATATCTTTGTTTTTCAAAGGGTACAACCCTTAGTCTTTTGAGAAAGACGATAAACCCTTAGTCTTTTGAGGCTGATAAATCCTTAACAAATTAATCATCTTGTGGTGGTTAGCCTTTGAATTGACCATATGACGGTGGTTTGCCCATAACAGATCTCCGGGTCCATTCCAACCTTCTAATATTTGTTAATATTTTATTTTAATAATATTTTTACTACATTCTAATTGGTTTAGAACCTTTTTCTTTTAATTATGAAAATTCTCCAAAATTGGATTGGGAGAGGGAACGGGAAACTTTAAACCCCTCGGACCGTAAAACCCTTACTCCTTTCTGCTATCGCCACTGTTTTTTTTCTTTTGCCCGTAATTTCTCGTTATTGTGTTTGAGGCTTCAAACAGGTTCTTCAGATTCTCAAAGACAATCCTGAGATGCGAATCATCCATGGCTCACCAAAAACTTTCATTTAATCAAATTCGGATGTATTCTGAAGAACAAGAGACGATTCCTCGGTAATTTAAGATCACCATTTCCAGGAAAGGAATTTTACGATTAAATTGATTCTTTTGGTCGGAATTTAGATCACCGATGGCTCTCGGGCAATCACATATGATTCGAAATCTGTATCGGTCGTTTCAGATCCGGGAATGTTCATATTTGTAAGTAGAGATTTCATCCATGCAAGACTGATGAGATATTTCACAAGCTTTTGATTTTTATTTTTTTAAATGGAATTCGTTGAATTGATATCGTTTGAATCATTAGGCTTGGAAGCTCAAGAAGCTACTCGGATTTCCTTGCGAAGGGTAAATTACTCGGCAGGCAATCAAATTCCTTTTTTGTGACATCTCTCTCTCTCTCTCTCTCTCTCACACACACACACACACACACACACATCAATAATTCTAAATTGGATGATAGACGCTATCAATTGTGAACAAAGTGTTTCATCAATTTGATTTTTTATTGTTTGTTTTTATGGTTCCAGTTTCGGGAGTTCGTTACCGGAGCATTTCTACTTGCTCATCTACCGGCCACCGCATCTTTCCTTGGGTTCTTGGAAGAGCAAACCCGCTTCGGTCTACTACGGTAATTTTACACACACAAACAGACGTATTTCTATATTTTCATCTATACTTCCCATTGTTTATTGATACCTATTTGATTATATGTTTCAATTCTAATCTTATCTTGTTTAATTTTTATCATCAATTATCATGGGATATCATTTGAGTTTGCAGGCATTTGATGCCTTTTTCTCTGCTCCCACAGACATATATGTACAATCTATTTGCTTTTACGCAGCCGAGTTATCATTTTGATGCATATTTGTCTTTGTTTCCCTGATTGAAATGTTATCTTTTTTAGGCAGTTGAGTTATCAATCTACTTGAAGGACACTAGAATGTTTGCAACACAAGTTAAAGCTCCTCCCCAAACACAAAAAATGGTATGTATTATTTCCTTTTAATATCACTATACACCCACACCTATGAACACAAGATGTACATGCACCTTACTACCAGTATATGATGCTGAGGTAAACATTCATACACATTTGTGTATGTATTTATTTACATATGCTCGCATCTCTTTTTCCTTTTTTTCCCTTTGTTTTCATAAATTCAAATTTGAATTCTTTCTATGCCAAGGGCCTGCATTTTTTTTTTTTGTTTGGTAAAGACTGCAGTTGAATCAGTGATTATTGAAACAACTATCATTAGGTTCTGATAAGTCTTGTATGTGGGGTTTTGACTACTTAAAGAACAATTAGCAGTGAGTCAGTGATCATTTTAACATCATTATAAAAATCTGCAATACCGCTGCATCTCCTTGAGACTCTGTATACTAAAATTGCTCTTGCATTACCATAAGGGGGTGTTCTCAACTCGGTCTTTCTTTCACGCCATCGATAGAAATAAGGATCCTCCTCCTCTTTTCTCCCATCACCAGCTTTGGAAATCTTTAATCTTATCCAAAATCAA
This sequence comes from Pachysandra terminalis, assembly GCA_031762675.1. Taxonomy (NCBI): domain Eukaryota; kingdom Viridiplantae; phylum Streptophyta; class Magnoliopsida; order Buxales; family Buxaceae; genus Pachysandra; species Pachysandra terminalis. The sequence goes on from JAUPMG010181985.1 coordinate 3,214, forward strand.
AGCCTTCGCTTGGACTGTTCTTTATAAGATTAATACTTGAGATGTCCTCTAGAAGAGAAGGAAATTCCTTGCACTATCTCTATATGTGTGCTTCCTGCACATGAGACAAAGTGAGATGACCTACCGTCTCTTTCTCCTGTGTGCTGTTGCTAGAGAGGTGTTGTGTCATTTCCTGGGGGTGGTGGGTGTTATATGGGTGATACCAGAGACTATTTTCTCATAGCAAGCTTTTTGGTTCTTTGTTCTTTCTTCTACCTTTTTGCTTTGGTTTGACGTGTAACAAGTTTTCTTAGAGCCATACGTCTAGCCAAAAGGTCTATAGTTCATGTACAGGGGTCAAGCACTAGTTTTTTTTTCCCTTTCTTGTAGACAAACCCCTAAAAAGATTCAATATTGTCCCAGGTCATAGGAGGCCCAAGATTAATGAAATTCAAAGTTCATGCACTTGATCATTTTATGCATGCTTTAATTTTCTTTTTAATTCGAGGTCTTCTGTCCCAAAAAGGTGTAATCAACAACATGCATAACTATCACAATTTATTTTTTATTTTTTAATTTTCGTCTTTATCGACACCACCTTTATGCTTAAGGAAATGAAGATACAAGCATGGCTACAAGTACAACATCCACTTTTATTAATTAGGTTGGCATACTTCCACCTCTGCTTCATGAGGTGGACATGTTATCCCATTTATATAGCATCAGCTGCATAAGTCCTACTTTGCTAGTTAAATATATCGCAGGCCATCTCTTTTCATAACTGGAGATTAAGTCAAGCAAATTGGTTTTATGAGTTAGGAATCTATTTGTTGGTAACAACTATGCTTGAAGAAAATGATTCACTCACTTCTTTTGTGGAATTGTTCCCGGATTACCATTATACATTGCATGCGTGTGTGCAGGACAATCATGTACTGTATTATTTTTATTTTGGCCTAATGGATCCATTATTATATTACTGATGCTTCTTATGATTTGCATGTTTATAGGCTGGTTTACAAGTGTCCATGTTGAGCCCTGGATTCATCTATGAGCCATATGCGCGTCGTGAGCCCATCTCATTTTGGCGAAGGTTGATTTAATTTATTGGTTTTTCTTCTTAGAATTTGATAATAAAACTTTTTCCATTTGATTTGAGTAGGATAAGATGAATTGCTTTGACTAGGATATGATGAATAAAACTAGCTACATCAAATAGTCAAACAAAGTCATACTAAGATCGTTAATTATGTGCAATTAGTTAATCAGTAACACAATAAAAGCAAAAATCATGGACATAGATTGTTCGGAGTACATTAAGTTGAAAAAAATATCTAGCGTTATTCTTGAGAACAAATAACAACAAAAAGTACAGCATGTAAAGTATGAAACTGCTCTTGAACGTAGTGAACATAGTCTTACTAGTATCGCTAATTTAAATGGGTTTGGGTTGACCTAAGAGTTTTAGTGCCCCATGTCATGCCAACCCAAACCATTTAAAACTGGCATAGTCGGGAGTAAAGTATGAAACTGCTATTGAACATAGTGAACATGGTCTTACTATTATCACTAATTTGATCACCTTTGGGTTAGCATAAGAGTATTAATACCCCATTATACCTATCCAAACCATTTAAAACCGGGATAGTTGGGTGGATTGGCGGGTTGGGCTAGAAATTGCTGGTTTTCCATCTACCATGATCTTTTCTCTTCGCCTAATTGATTGGGAGGAAATTTCATTTGAAGAATGTTGTTAGTCAAACCATGTCTAGGAGTAAAATACCGAGCAAGAGGGAAATTTCTCGTCTCTCAATTGTTTTAGTAAAGATAGTAATCCGTTGAGGAAAAATACCCACTCAACTAACTTTTTCATTCAAGTGATTTCTCTTATTTGGATGGTGGGTCTCGATTAAGCTTTATACAAATGAAGGTTTACTCATTTGAAAAGTTAGGTGACCATGACCCTAGAAAAGAGAAGAAATGATGAAGCAGATGGACTGCTAAGTGGACATGGTGGAGACTTTTCCTTCTACTAGGTGGATGGGCTTCCCAGATGATAAGTGGCTCGTTAAGTATTTAGATTGTTCCACTGGTGGTCACTTGAAGGCAAGTAGGTTTCATGACTTCATCTTAACAAAAACCTAGTGCTTTGGAAGAAAAACTACATTTCCATTGGAAGGTCACCCTTTATTTACCCGAAAAAATATGTACTCGTTCAAACTTGCCAGTTGGCCAGTTTTCAAATCCTCTATCAAAGTAGGTAAGATTTGGAAAGAAACTTTGTTTAGAAAGGTGTTGAGGACAAGAGGGATTGCTTTATCAGTTGGAGGAAAACCACGGGAAGGACAATGGAGGTTCAAATATTGGGAACATTAGTTTCAGAAATGTTTCCTTGCTAAGGAAATGATTTTGGAGTGTCACTCTTGAATCCAATTGCTGGTAGGCATCTAGTATACTCGACAATTATGTTACCAGGATAAACTGTAAATATCCATAATCATCATTCTTCCCTCTTACTCTCTTAATACTAGGATAGAAGATACATGGTTTTAAATTTGGTCGACGCGATCATTCTTGCCCCCTTTCTCCCTTAAAATAGGTTAGATGTAGATGATGGTTCAAACAGAAAGTTTTTTTAAGATGTATGTGAGGTAACAGTCCTCTTTATCCTTGTATTTGCAGTGTAGTTCAGAATAGGCACTCCAATGTTGCTTCTGTAGCTTGCCTCTTCCATAGGGTTTACTTGATGTTTTCGTTTTCTGCATAACCTGAAAGAGTCAGTGATTTCTGATATTAATGCTTTAATATAGTCTCAAGGGTGTATACATCTCAAATTTTGTGGTAGAATCTAGGATTTGAACCAAAAATTTCCATATTATTCTCACTTGCAAGTCATTTTTCCTCTCTCGTAGATTGCCATTTTAGTGATCCACTCTTCCCATTAGGGATATCTGTAGCCATGTGTCTTATTTTAAGATTGAATTCGTTTCCAAAAGATCAATAGTTATGATGTGTTCCAAAAAAGAAAAAAATTTAGTCCATTTCTCCTCATGGTTGATTGATGTATATGGAAATGGAAAACAAAATCAGCTTTATATTTATTGTATAGTGTATAGCTGCACAGTGCACTTAGAAACATGCAATTCTTTTGTTAATATTTGTTTGTGCTCATTTTTAGAATTTTCCAAATCTCAGTTCCAACATGTCAAGTACATTGTTAGTTGCTCTGACTTCTGAGATGGTGTTGAGTATGAAGGTAATATCTCAATAAGGAGAACATCTCTAGTACAGATTTTTGGAACGATGAGATATTTGTTTTGTAGGGGTTTTGTTGCATATTGACCTCTTAACTATTAGGCATGCCTTTAGGAGATGATGCTAAAAGAATTAAGTTCTGGGACCGGACGTGATGGAAGCTATTGAGAAAAAATTGGCAACGCGGAAGAGGAGATACATTTGTTGTGGTGATAGGATCAATCTCTTAAGAGTTGATATGGCCAACTTTCCCATGTACTTTATTCGGTGTTTGGATGCCTCTCAAAATTGTCCAGAGGATAGAACCGATAGGGCTTCTTGTTAGATGTTGGAGGCAGGACAAAGAATGAGGGTATCAATAATTGGAATAAAGTGTATTGGATCTCCGGGTTTCTCAGAAATGGTTGCTAGAGGTAGCCTATGGCATGTGGTGATTAGGAGCAAATTTAACATAGAAAAGAATGATTGGGACATAAATAGTTGAGTGAAGATGCCTACATCATGGAAATATAATCTAGCTTTTTTTTTTTATCGATTTTTATCCTTATCTATTGATTGGATTAGGTAATAAGAAGCGAGCAAACTTTTGGACAGATGTCTGGTGATGAGAGGGTCAACTTTGTACGTTGTTTCCCTGTGTGTTAAAATTAATCCTTAACAAAGATGCTTATTATGTTGCTTAGATCAAGGTTATTAAGGTTGTTAGGCCAAGCTGGGCAATAGACCTGCCTGTATCCTAGTCCTAGGTGATTAAGCAGTCTTCTAGGCTATAAGCTCTAGAATTTTTTTTGTTTTATATTGTTTCTAAGTACTGTACAGCAAGTTGAACAACAACATATGTAATATTGTTTTAAAAACAATTGACCCCCCCACCCCCCAAATGAAGGAATAGAGATCAGTGTGACACATTTCTTACCAACATATCCTGATGCAATAAGCCACAACATATCAGATTTGAGAAACTTAGAATGAAACAAATTCCAATTAAAAATAAAGTGAAAAGATTATAAAAGTGATTTGATTACTAAATCATAAAACAGCTAGCAAGTATTTAAGGTTACTTGCATAGTTGCATGTCAATGTCATTATATGAAAGGAATGCATGTGATTGTAGTTCCTACATGTCAGAGAAACATATTAATTAATTACAATAGATCACATTAATAAAATAATGAAAGAAACTACCTCATAACAAAATTTAAAAAATCACAAAATCCATTATTATAGTAACAAAAATAACAAAAGAGATTGAAGTTAGGGAAAAGAAGGCAGGAAGTTCAGTTATTTATAAAGAAATAAATGAAAAAGGAAAAAAGTCCACCATAGACTATGTATTGTGGACATGGGTGGGGGGGTAGGCTTCTTGTTAATTCTGAAGTTGGTCCCATGTTGCCTAATCTCATCCCTTAATTTAATCACTATCAATTTAACCTTCTTGTCCTCCGGTACTTCCATTTGTCAAAAGAATTCAATTGCAATCAACCAATCTAAGAAAGTCCTCGACATGAAATTGACTATTGAATTTGGGCAAATGTACCTTACTTTGGTGACTTCCTTATCAAAATTTGCATCATGATAGAGTCGGTTCCCACCATCTGGTTGCTGTCTACGTGTCTGCGAATCCCCTCAAGGTCATATTTGCTTGAATCTTTGATGGCTAGTGTCACCATTGAGATTAATGAACTGGCTGGTTCCGCTCATTCCTCCTGTGAGGCATTTCTGCCCCTAAAGGAGCATCTTCTCTTCTCACCACCATGCATGTTAAGTTGGATAGGTCTTCTATAATTGCATGTAGCTCATGTAAGGACTGCCTGGCTTTTTGTTTGGATACACCAATTTTTTAATGGGTAGTGAACTGGTTTCCCGGATGAATGTCACCGGGATTGTTGTCTCTTGTTTCCCCCTTGCTGCTGGTTATTTGTAGTCATCATGATCAGGGAATACCTGCTCTGATACCACTTTAGGTAGCCTGAGGCATGGGAAGAGAATAGAGTTGAAACGCTTGCTTAGGATCTGATATGACTGAGCTAGATCTTAGCTGAGATCAAGCCAGAAAGTGATAAGGTGTAGAACAACAACTAAATCACAGCTTAGTCTGGATAGATAGCTACTGGATTTCACAGTTGGAAGCTTGTAAAGCACTTAATTCAGCTGTAAAGATTGCCTACAATATGGTTGTTGTACTCCCTTTTGTAGACCTGTAAATGACTTTGCTTCTACAAGTATAACTCAAACAAAGAATTCCTAATTCTGCTGTAATTCATAGCACTTTTCTAATAACTAATAAAACTTAAAACACATTTCTAATAGAAGCTAAACTCTAACTTGACTCGTTCAACAAGTAACATAAATAGACACTAACTTTGACTCGTAATTGACTAAGACCTTTTTTCGCTGCTTAATTAAGTACTTATTTTTACTTTTAACTTACTAAAACACTTTTTTTTAGGACGAAAGTGCGTTAGGTAACATTAAATGGGTAAATTCTTGGCCATAAGAAGTAGAGGAACGTATGTGGGAAGTTGTGTAGATATTAGTCTAACTTTGAAAATGACATTTTTTAGCCCTTAGTAAAAACTTTAAAACTAGCACTTTTACCCCTAAACATTGAGATAATTTCTATAATTTGGCTTGACAACACTAATTCTTTAGAATAAGCAACTTATTGCAGCCATGGATAAGTGCTCCCGTTGAGTCACTTATCCATAAGTGCAAGGTTTAAAGGATCGGATCGTTCCAGTCCGTGCCGGTCGGTCTGTACTGGGATTGAACAAGACCGGTCCGGTCCCAAGCCACGATACAGCTTGTGTATCGTGAGGGTTTGGACCGGACTGGTACAACTAGTGCAGGTATGGACCGGCTGGTACTACCGGTTTGACATTTTTTTTTGTTTTTTTTTAATATATAAACTAGACGGTCCGAACCGGTATCGATTTGGATCAGTCTAGTATCGGTCGGTCCTAACCGGTACCATCACTTCTACGACCGGTCTGGTTGATCCGATTTTTTTTTTTTTTAATTTTTAAATTTAAGAGTGGTTCACTTTTTGTACCAGATCCGGATCGGCCTGTATCGCCAGTTCAAACCGGGATCGTCCGGGACTGGTTCGGTCCCTAGTCCCGAGACTTTAAACCTTGATATTGTAAGAATACAAATATAAAATATAAATAAATCTATCACTAAAAGAAAAGAAAAATATAACAAAATATAACGGTTTAATGCTCCATATAAAAAGATTAAAAGAAAAAAAGAGAGAGAATTTATATGCATAAAATATAAATATAGGGTATAAACATATATATATATATATATATATATATATATATATATAGGTCCGAGACCTTAATTTTATTAAAATATATGAATAGAATGTAATGTTTAAAACGTTAAATAGTTTTTTATAAAAGAAATAGGTAGAAACTTGTAATTTTAAAAATTATATAATTAATTTTAAAAAGAATAACACTGTAAGGAAAAAAAAATCTGTGGGGAGGGACTATGTAGCGCCACTCCACTCAAGATGAGCGGAGTAGCGTAATTTTAACTAGTTCTCAAGACTTTGGGGGGGCCATGGCCTCCTTCCGCCCTGGCTCCGCCCCTTCATAAGTGTTTACCCAAAAGCATAAGCAGGGACAAACCAGCCTTAAGACTAGTAGTACACTATTGAGTTGACTAAAACAATTCAATTTCAGATACAAAAGCTAATTCTGCTATTCATGGCTACTTTCCTTTTTTTCCCCCCTTTTTCCTTTTTCATAAAGTTCTTAGTATTTTGAAATTGTCCAGATTTGTAGGACTGCTGTTTTTGCTACATCATCATGCCTTTCTCTTGGGCTGTTTTTACATCTCAAATTGCAAGTAAAAGTAAAACTTTTTCCCCTTTATAGTGTTTGCTGTTGTTCTTCTCTTATTTTCATCCTTT
>JAUPMG010181996.1:0-24026 GCA_031762675.1 Pachysandra terminalis
CCCCTCTCTCTCTCTCTCTCTAAAAGGCATTCAAGGCAACAAAGTCAGTATGGGAAGTGATGATGAGAGAGAACTCCAACAACAATTCCATGGCTCTGGTTACTAAGAAAGAGTACTCCAATGTCACACCAAGAGCCCCATTAATGTCTTACTTCATCAACATCAGCATTAACAAGAATCCTAAAGCTCTTCATGATCTATTAACAAAGAAAGTAAGGATCAAGGTACCTAAATTACTTGTCAAGGCAGTTAAAAGAATAACTCCGCTCAGCAATGATGCTGAAACCGACGAGAACAACAGCAGCAAGTAATGAAGCCAAGAAATGGGGTAAAGCAGGAAAGCTTTGGTTTGGTTTCTTAGGTGGTAAGAAACCATCTGATCATCAAATGAGTTCCTTTAATGGCAGAAAAGATGGATCCCACCATAGTAGTAGCAGTAAGAGTGATGTTGGAGAAGAAACACAGATATCCAGCAGAATCAGTTCAAACAGCTTTGAGGATGAACTATCACTTGTACCCATTATCCAATTACCTACAAAAATCCCTTCTTTGAAAGATGTAATGAAGATTGAAGACAAAAACATGAAATGGGAAAAGTTTAAGAGAAAGATCTTGCAACAATCCAAGGTTGCTTATAGAGCAATCTCTGAAAATTCAAGGCTACTTCCCAAGCTCAAGTAAGAAGACTCGGTTGGAATTCATCAAGGGTAAGAAGAATAGTGAACGCAAGATTGAAAGACAATCAAGCAATTATTTTCGAGTTTCGACAAGATTACAGATGGGTTGCAGGGTGAGGAAGCCATGGTCGTTGGTGGAGGAAGCAAGAATCAGCCAGGATGATAAAGGGAAAGGTGAGAAAGAGCTATGGAAGAAGAGGGTTCTGATGGGAGAGCGGTGTCGTCCTCTGGATTTCTCCAGTTCGATTCTCTTGATAAAGAATAGACAATCCTTCCTAAGAGGAGTCAATAACTGCATGGTTAATAGCTTTGTTTGTTGTAGTTTCTGTTGTGTTCTAAATTCTATGTTTTTGTTATCTTTTGCTATTATTTCTTTTCAAGTAATTTGATGTTGTTTGAAATTGGATCTAGCCTTAGACTTTGACAGACTTCCCTGCAGTGTTTGACTGGTTAGCTTGTTTTCTTCTGAATTTTCTGTTTTTCTTACCCTTTTGCTATTAGTTATTTTCAAGTAATTTCATGTTGTTTGAATTCTCAGTTTTAGTTGTTTCTGTTAAAACCCTTTTGCAAGGATAAAGTGAGAGATTTAAAACAGTCGAGGACATCGGTCGTTGTTGAAGTTTAATACCTAAAAGCAACTTTTTCTTATTATTTCAAAGCAAAACATTATGCCATCTTACATATCTTGGTGACTTTTCGTGCTTGATTTCCTCCTGTAACTAGTTGCAGGAAAACAAAGCAGATAACAGCTCTTCAAGGCTCCTCTTATAACTAGTTTAGTGAAAGAAAACAAAGCAGAAGAAACATTTTCATTTCTTCTATTTGAATCTACTTCATATGTGACAACATTCTTATACATGGAAGAAGAAACAGATCGAGGGAAAGGACAGTGTTCCTGTCAAAATGAAGGGGTTGACCATGCCTGCTAACTTAACTACTCATTCCTTTGAAGTTACAACCAAAAATCCCAAGGCACTTATAAGTATGTACTGCAAAAAAAGAATTGAGAATGGTTAGAACTTCTGCCGGTATGCGTTTCATCAATCAAGCAAAGACGAGAGATGGGTAATTTTGTAATAAATTCGCATCCCCATATATGTTCTACTTGTTTTAGTTTCCAATTGAAAGTTTGTTGACAAGAGAGAAACCCAATAAATAACAATTTTAAAAGTTGTTATGTTATGTTATTTATTTATTTTTTAACCCAAACGGGTTAGCTCAACTGGCAGGGCTCTCCAGCTCAGGAACTGGATGGCCCAGGTTCGAGTCCCCGAGCTTACCTGATATATGGTCCTGTGGGTGGGGTTATGTATCCGGGGTTACTCTGTCCCCACTAAGTAGGGTCGGGGATTTCCACGTCACCCAAAAAAAAAAGTGCTTATGTTATTATTTGAAGAAAAAACAAGTTTCCACATGTTATCAGTTCTTATGAAATCAAACCTTGATAATAGGCATTTCGGTCATGATAATTGTCACCCAACCAACATAAGGCAAGAACCTGCAAAGGGCAAAAGGTTATACAAGTGGAATATTGAAATGGTGGGCTAAGGTATTGTTGTGTAGAAGAATTACTGAAGTAGAAAGTAATACAGCTGAGAACTATAATAATCTCAGGATATCTGAGAGTCTGGATGGCAGGATATGGAAAACAATAAACCCCGGCTTTCTAACACTGATGGAGCAATGGAGCAGAATTAACCACCATTATCGGTGGGAGATGTTGAGGTCTAAAAGCAAGGGAGTTTTAAGGTTTGGTGGCTCCAAACGTAATTATTTAATAATCAAGGACTTCTTTTGTAAAAGTTAAAACATAGTGCCCATTTTGCAAAATATTTAATTTTGAGTGATATTTCAGGTGACTGGACCCAAATGCCCCTTGAAATTTTGATTTCCAAGGTTTGGTGGCTCCAAATGAGCACTATGTTTTAAATTTTACAAAAGAAGTCCCTGATTATTAAATAATTACATTTTCGAGCCACCAAACCTTAAATTTCCCTAAAAGGCAATATGGGTCTAAGAACAGAGGTCAAGAGCAGGCAATCACATTTCACTCCACAAATGACATTCTATCAGAAAGTGTATTAGTGACGAAAATAAATCAATAACACCAAATATATCAACAAACTAGCTATGGAGAATGAAAGGCCATGTTCAATAGTGAAATGGAGTGAGTGTCCTTTTCTAGAATGCCAGTATACATTCAAAGAAGGTGAATGGTAATTACCCTATAGCTCTCCCCATGATATGGTGCTTCTGAAGCCAGAGTTGACCTTGGGCATACAAAAGCCTGTCATCCTCAAAATTATTATCCCCTGAAGAGAACAAATCAATAAAGAGATAGAACATATCCGAGTAAAGCAAAGAGGACACTTCTTAAAACAGTTAAAAAATATTCAAGAAAGAAAGGTAGGTTAAATCAGTAATAAAAATTTGGAAAAATTAAACATGCTTTGAACTCCACCACGATCATGCCTTGCCTAAGTTTATATGATTTAATTTTCTAACGTCTAAAAATCTTGATTTGAAGAAACTGGTACCTTTTGTGAGGATATCAACTTCTCCAGTATCTGCACACTCATGAACCTACCAAAGCAATATAATAATAGTCAAACATAAATGTATAATTTCATTACTTTTTGGAAGGGTAACTTGATTATAATAAATACCGACACCATTTGTTCATTGTACACTTATCCATATAGCTGTAAGAAACCTTTGCCACACAAAGTCCTCTTTAAAAGCAACAGGCTTTTGTAGGTTCCATAGGCAGATTTTGGCAAATTCCATGACCAAATCAGGGGAGCAGGAATTTTTTTTTTTTGATAACTTGGGTGTCCGGGACTTAGGCCCCACTAATCCCAAGTAGGAGGCTAGCGTAGCAACCCACAGCCACAAACTCCCACTTAAATCCGAACCTGCCCAGCTGGAGAATCGAACTTGAGACCGTGCGCCTAACCCACACAATCCCCTATTCGCCCTTACCAACTGAGCAACCCGGGGTGGGTTAGAGATCCTCCAATCCGTCATGCTAACTGATTCTTGTGGAGGCCAAAAAATTCATTAGAATCTGATGCTTGTGTAATTATCTAAATATAGCTATCTGAGACCATCAACTAGCTTGATTCCCAACAACTAGCATAATTTCCAGTAACTAGCTTGATTTCCAGCAATAGGTTTCTGGTCCAGTCAAGGCTGTACGATGTTCAAATTTACAATGGTTCAAATTGCAGCATTGCAGAATGGAAGAAGTGGCCACGCAAAGGTCTAGACAGCGTTTCACCAACCAGCATTTGGAGGTGGTCAGAAGCGTGGGGGAAAGGGAGAACGTTGAAATTTTGAAGAGATGTTTGGTTGGAAGATCAGTGAATTCTTAATCTAATGGAACTATGATACCAGATTGCATCTCCAAGGCTATGAGGACCTCTTATCAGGTTACTACGAAAGACATGGGGGTAGGGGCTCCTGTTTTCGTCTTTCCTTCTGAAATCGAAACATTGAAAATTCTGAAAAGGGTGTACTTGGCGTATCAGAGTGTTAGAGCCTCAATTGGATGTTTGGAGCTCATCCTCAGGTTTGTTCAAGGGCCATTGCATGATTTCTAGGTGGTGGGTGTGATAGGGGGAAATCGTAACATCATCAAAATAAAATTTATCATCACTATAAATATCACATCCAATTCTGGTGTAAAATCAGAAGTCCCTCATGTTATATTAATATCGATAAATAGCTAAACAAAAAGGGTTTACAAGGTAAGGGAAAAGGATGCAACACAATAAAATATTCTTTATTGTGTTTTCAATAATTGGTGATCTAAATTTCTTAAAAGGTAAGTGTGGAGTGGATTACATCATCACAATAAAATATTCTTAAAAGGTAAGTGTGGAGTGGATTATATATACTTGAATGACAATAAATACTGCTTCTACTTAACAGTAACAATGACGCCAAACACTAGAGAACACCAAGGATTAAAGAGTTTGAGCAAAATCAATTTAAATGTGTAGGATTTGCAGGAATTCACACGGCATGTAATATTGAGAACTTGGATTGGTATAGAGATAGGTCAAGGAAGTTGAAAACTCAACGGTCTGAATTGTTCCACAGACAGTGCATTTTTTGTAGGGATTAGGTACAGGATGTTTAATGGTGAATATAATAAATTTTGAGATAATACATGAGGCAGGGAGCCCAAGCCATTGAATATTCTGGAGTACAATATTTGTTCGAGTAAACAACTGTTGGTAGTCGAGTGTTTTGATAGGTGGGTAAGTTGTTGGTGCGGTCTGCATTATGGATATTCACAGACCACACATTTCCTCTTCTTTATAGTCTTTTTTCAAAACCCTAAAAAGAATAGATCCTAAACTACGAATGCAAAGTGACGAGTACCTCCCTCGCTCGTAGAGTATCCTTGTTGTCTTATGAAAAGAATAAAAAAAAATAATGTTTCATCTCAAGAAAAATCATTTCATTTTCCAATAACAAAAATAAAATAAATTAACGGATATATAAAACCAATACAATTAAATAGTACTATTGGGAGATTAACTCCCAAGATTTTTTGGAGCATTAGATCAAATCACATTAGTTTTGTGCGAAAAACTAATAAAGATAGAAAAGCAAACCACCCGTAAGCCACAGGTATCATGTTAACCCACATGGGATAGCTCAGCTGGAGCCTTGCGCCTCAATGAGCGTGGCATCTAGTTAAAGTTCCCTGGGCTAACATGATAACCGAGCCTTGCGGGTGGCTGCAGGTATCCGGGGTCTTACCCAATCATACTAAGTATGGCTGGGGTTCCACGTAATGATGGGTGCTCATTTCTTTTCCTGTCTGGATGGAACTGTTACTAGAGTTCTTTCAAAGACAATAATGTGGATGAGACTGTTTATAGTAGCTAGCTATAGGAAGAGATCACTCTCTTAGAAGGTTTGATATTAGTGACTCTGGCATTCACAAAGTTTAAAGGTGATTAACATTAATATTTTTTGTTATGGCTACACTCTTAGGAAAACACTTTTCCAAGTAGCTGCTTTAGCAAAAGAGCTCAATTATCGTTCTATCTTTGTGCGTAGAAAATGTCCTTAAAATTTAGTTCCCTTTTTATAATGGTGGAATGTGAATACATATATATATGTAACAGAACTACAGGAAACCCAGATTTACAATGGGTATCTATACAATAAAAGACTGTTGAAAGGCCACATCAAATAATAACAAAAAAAAAAAAACTATAGAAGCTCAGTTTATTCCCTAAGCTTACTTCTGTTTATCGATAAATTCTTATTTTAGCAGACATTGCTTATGTCATTTTCATATTCATTCGCATTAGCTAGTTGGGAACTTGGGACAAGACATTTTGCTGTCATTGTATATGCATATAGCTAATGCAATGGAAATTCTGAGCTGATTCTATTGCATGAAAAATAAACGGATGATATAAAGCCTGTCAAATGTGCTTACCTTAATTACTCGATGAACAATTGGAATTTCACGTCCCTGAAACAACATAAAATATAGTTGAAAGTAGACATTAGCAAAAATACAGACAGATATATGCAGATCTTATATGTACTAGATTACCAATTTCAAAAAGATGTTTTGAACTAACACAAAAGGTAAAAACATTTATCCTTTTGATAAAATGAGGTGCAGGCGGGAGAGGGAGAATTCACCAGGTGCTCTTGACTATTCATATCCACCATAAAGGTGATGTACAATGAAGTAAAAATCGTACATTTGTGAACACGTGATTTATTTTATAAAGTGGGATTTCTTTCATCCATTGTAAAGGTGATTTAGAATAAAATGTATATAGTACATGCTGAACACATGATATATTTTATAAAGTGGCCTTTCTTTTGCCCATTGTAAAGGTGATGTAGAATGAAATATTTTCGTATATAGTACATGCTGAACAAATGATATATTTTATAAAGTGAGATTTCTTTTGTTTTTCTTGAGCAGAACTATGGAAGCTTTAGAAATCTCTTGTTATTCCTAAAATTAGAACTACATAATAATCTATTTACTGCTAGGACATTATAGGTGTTGAAAAGGGGAGAGTTAGGCACAGGTCAAATAACTCAGAATCCATGCAAGTGCTAGTTAACTAATGATTCCTCTATTATGATTCAGCACTGTTGTTAAGACAATGAAATCTAGTCAAGACAATCACTAAGCATGCATTTATACTGATTACGATCCTTTTTTTTTTTTCAATTCAATTTTCAAAACAAACTATATTTCCTTTTCTCAGAGGATAGTAGGTAATTAGATAAACATATATTCTTTGTTTTTGAAAAACAACATTTTACGAACTCTTTGAGAAAGACAATTTTTTTTTTATCAGTAAAAGTAGTATGTATATATTAGTATAGAGAAAAAGAGAGAACAAAACAACAACTATAAGCCCTGTACAAAGAGAACCCCAGATTACCCATGTACACGAATCATGTACACCAGAATCCCTACCAGAAGATGGAAAGATAAACTAATGACCCACCCACGCAACCTCCAAAAACAACTTTACAAAAAGTCCCAATCCCCCTTGAACTGGAAAAACTGAATACGGCTGAACTCCAGCATCGTACTAACCCAATAAAACAGAGTGGAGATGACTTGATCATTAACGGCCTCCGCATTCTTAATCCGATCCTCAAATATCCTGCTATTTCTCTCCTTCCAAAGGGTCCAACAAATAGCTGCTGGACACAAATTCCAGAGAATTGCCCTTTGGGAGCCTTCTTTTAGCCATCCCCAAGAGTAAAGAAGAGCTTCGACCCCCTCCGGCATAACCCAATAGACTTTGAATCTGCTCAAAAGAAATCCCCAAACCTCAAATGCTAAATTACAATGCAACAAGACATGTGATACACTCTCTGCATCAATGCAGCCAAGGCTGCACCTATTAGGGATGGACCAGCCCCTAACAATCAAATTGTCGAGAGTAAGAATCTTACCCTTCACCGCCGACCACATAAAGAACTGAACTTTAGAAGGGACCTAAGGATTCCATAATACCTTCTCCACCTCGAACCTCGAACCTCTCCCCTGAATCCAACAGAGCAATGAACCAGGACTTGACAGAAAATCCCCCATTCGCATCCCATATCCATCTCCTCATATCTGAACCTTCCTTAAAAACAAAACTTTGGAGAGAAGACAACAATGAGGCCACTGAATCCAATTCCCTGTCAAATAAAGGTCTTCTGAAATTCAAGTTCCAAGATCTCCCGAAAGAATCCAAAGAAGATACCTTAGAAATAGAAGCACCTCACAATAGTGTTAAAGTGAATAAATCTGGGAATTGACTTTTGAGAGTAGCATTACCCAACCACAGATCTTCCCAAAAGCTTACTCTATCTCCCACTCCCACTTCGAATCTAGTACCTGATGCAAATCTCTCATAAAGTCTGGCAATCGGTTTCCATACACCCACACCAAAAGAATTCTGGATAGGCTGGGTGTTCCAATCTCCACAGGAACTACCATATCTAGCAGCAATCACCCTACGCCAAAGACTCTCTCTTTCCTCTCCAAACCTCCACAACCACTTTCCTAGCAAAGCTTCTTTGAAATTTCTCAAATTTCTGATACCTATACCCCCATTCACTTTCAATTTACAAACTTCACTCCATTTCACCAAATGATACTTATGTCCCTCTCCCATGCCACACCAAAGAAAATCCCGTTGAAGTTTTTCAATTCTATTCGCCACCGACACCGAAATCTGAAACACTGAAAGAAAGTATGTATGTAGGTTAGACAACGAACTTTTAATAAAAGCTAACTTACCCCCTTTAGAAAAATATCTCGATTTCCAGGTGGCTAATTTTTTCTC
This sequence comes from Pachysandra terminalis, assembly GCA_031762675.1. Lineage (NCBI taxonomy): Eukaryota > Viridiplantae > Streptophyta > Magnoliopsida > Buxales > Buxaceae > Pachysandra > Pachysandra terminalis. The sequence continues at coordinate 8,522 of JAUPMG010181996.1, forward strand.
ACACCTCTCTTCAATCTTCCCCCAAACCCTTTTAAGATTTATAAGCGGCACCAAGAGGAAACCCAAGATAAAGGGTAGGCAAATGCCCCACCTTACAGCCCAAAATAGAACTAAGATGGACCATGATAAGAATCTCACAAATCCCAATCAATTCGCTCTTACTCAAATTAATCTTAAGACCCGACACCGCTGAAAAACAGACACAAATACACCTTAGAACCACAAGATGACTCTGCTTTGCCTTGAAGAAGATGAGTGTGTCATCAGCAAACTGTAAGTGAGATATAATAGGCCCATCAATCCTAAATTTGACACCGTCGAGGATCTCCTCACTCGCAGCCTTTCTAATCAGCCTACTGAATCCCTCCGCCAACATCAGAAATAAAAATGGTGATAGTGGATCTCCTTGACGCAAGCCTCTAGAAGCACGAAAAAAGCCAGAAGCTTCCCCATTCACCAAAACTGAAAAAGAGGATGTAGGCATGCAAGTCTTAATCCCATTCTTTCTAACATGTGTAACAGAAACTCCCAACAAACATAGTCATAGGCTTTCTCCATATCAAGTTTACACATCACCCACTCCTTACAAGCGTAAACTACTAGTTTGAGCCCCTTGTGGCTCCCAGATTAAAGCTTCAACTTGGTCAGTGGTTCTTTGCATTACAACTTCGTTCTATGCAACCAATGGCATGTTTTTCCTATGAATTAAATTCTGAACTACTTTTTCAACATACTTGTAGTTATGGAGAAATACAGTATCTCAAAACCTAACTTGATAACTGAAGAGTGGTTATAGAGGCTTCTCACTCCCCCAATCTAACTGTTGGGAACTAAAACAAGATTGTGCTGATTCACTCAGTTTCCTTCTAATAGTTCCATAATTTTCAAAGCAATAGATGCTTATAATGCTTTTCCAAAAAAAAAAACATAGAAAGGAGGCACACACATACACACATAGAAAGAGAGAGAGAAAGAGAGAGAGAGAGAGAGAAAGAGAGAGAGACAAACACGTGCGAGCACATGCATACACGCATGCAAATATATTCAAAGGCGTGGGTTTTCAAAGTCTTGCACAATTATAATGCTACATCAGTGTGCACTAAAGAAACTCAGAGTGCAAACCATTTCCCTGACTAAGTAACCAAAATTTAATCACTGTAGACGGTGCAAGTTAAAATGGTAGCAATCATATAAAAACAAAACATAGCCATAGCATGCATCTAAAAATGGGGGACATTGTTCACATTAATGGAAGGTATTCTTCCACCATCTTAAGTCATCTCATAACTTCTTCGGATAAAAGCTAGCATTTCGTATCTCTCCCTGTTAACAGAAAAGACTTCAACCAACAATGGCAGCATTTATTCAAGAATTTTGAAATTCAGGGTGAACTCCACTCAGTTCCAAGACAGAGTGGCTCCAAACTAATCGGCTTCTCCTGTGTTTAACATACATACTACTAACATCCAGAGAAACCCAAACTCTGAAAGTAGGAAGCCATAATCACACATAACTGGATCTAACATGAAGAAAAATCTCTTCAATTGCCTTAATGGCATAATCATCACCAACAACAACAATAACAAAAAAGGTAATGCTTTATCCTGACTAGTGCAGTCAGCAACAAAATTTGAACTGCCTTACCAATGAGGTTAAAGGCGGTCCCATAGGCGGTTAGGCAATTTTCCCAGGGCAGAGGTGATATTAGCCCAGGCATATATTGCTCTGAGGTGACTGCCCGAACGTCTAGGCAGAATTTTGACCCGCACAACCGCCTAATATATACAACTCATATTTTGTTTTTAAGTTTCAAGCTCTGTAAAACTCATATTTTGTTTTTAAGTTTCAAGCTCTGTAAATTAAAACTATTTTGATGCAGGTATACCCTCCCTCATTCCCTACCTACCTGCCTACCTATCTATCTATATTGTTTTATTTTTCTTTTTAAGCATAAACAAGTCACACACACACACAACATTTGACTATATTTGACAAATATATATATATATATATATATATATATATATAAGCCCTTTCCCATCCTTTTTTGTCAAAATCTTCACCTGGGCAAACACCTTATTGCCTACAAAATCTGACAACACCGTCCTCCTTAGCACCATATACAAATATAAAATAGCACTTCAACTAAGTTTACAGCTTGGGTTACCTGGACATAAATTCATTAGGCTTCACAGAAGACACAATAAATTCGATTCAAATCTGAATAGACTGTACAAAAGTCATTGTGTAGAGCCAAATAGCTAATAAACCTCTAACTAATAGAATGAAGCCTTCATTGGAGGAATGTTCTAACTGCTGAACCAATTTTCGCCCAAGAACTCTTCTGCCACTAGCTGCATCTAACCAAAAGTCTAAGTATATTTTTAGTACATAGTTTTACATAAATCATTACAAAGTAAATTTCAAATAATGCAAGGAAAAGTATTTGTTCTCATTCTTTTATACATCTTCAAAGTTTATAGCCATTTTATATAAATCATTAAAAAGTAAATTTCAAAGTTTATAGTCATTGTGGAAATTGAAGGGCTCCAGAGAAAGTGGGTGCTTCCTAAATTATTTGTGTGAACAAGTATTCATGGCGTATTTAAAAGTCCATGACAGACAAAAGTACCAAACATCCAGCCAAAATTAAGAAGCAGCAGAATTTCCTGGTACAAATATAGCAAAGCAGATTTTCTTTCCAGCAAAGCAAAGTTATTTCTGCCAGAACCACATTCTATAGCTAGTTAAGTGGTAACACAAATATCTCACAATATTAAGAAAATAGCTGATTACTTACAATTTAAGAAACCAGAATCTGCGCTTCCATGAATGAAGATGAAAACAAATATGTACTTCAAAAAAATTAAAAAAAAACTGCAATAATGGATGCTGAAACAAGCTTTGTGATGCTCAAGCAAACAAATTAAAATAACAAAAGCTATTAAAAAATGTGTGAATGGCATGAGAAACACATACATCAATATTAAAAACAACAATTTCCCCTGTGCGAATAGGATCTTTGCTCATATGCAAGAACAAAATGTCCCCCTGCAAGAAAAATTAAAGGTCATGGTGAGAAAGTATACAGGTAAAGGGTGCAAATAAAGGATGCAAGGTATGGGAGTAACTTGCAGATGGAGACCGGCATGTAAAACCTAAATTTCTTCATTTGCAAGACAGAATCATTGTTCAACAAGATGATACGAGTCAAGGCATGTTTGCATTTGGTTGATTCATTCCTATTTGCAAAAAATATGATAGTACGTAATGCAAGATTAATGGTTTTTTTGGATAATTGCAAAATATGGAGGCAGGAAGTGAGTATAGATTCAATATGAGGAACCGAAATGCAGTAATCATTATGATCAAAATGCCAAATTGGATGCAAATTTATAGGAGCATGAATAAACTTCTAGTTACTGCTAAAGTTTTGCATGATGTAAAATTTACTTATTATCTGTATAAATATAAACTCCTTATTGATCAGCAAAATGTTACCTGTATTAATAGAATAGAATAATGGGCGAGTATTACACGGACACGTAGAGAAAGAGTATATAATCAGTTGCTATAGGTTGTACAAAAACACGAGGACAAATAGGAATCACTTATTTAGAATAAATTCCCAACAGAAATGGAGATCAGCCACTTTCATGTCTTAGAAATCTTTAAGAACTGATACCAAGGAAAGAGAGAATTTTGACTTCTTGGCTGCTGAATCGACTTCAGAGGGAGTTTTTGTGGGCGGGTAATGGGGAGTTGAAGAGATATCACTTAATTAAGTGGGATAGAGTTTGTACGAAGGAAGATGGGGGTTTAGGGTTAAGAAGCCTTACAAACTTCAACACGGCTTTATTGGCAAAGTGGCTTTGGAGATTCGGGAACGAGGAGGGGGCGTTATGGAGGGGTGTAATTGGTGCAAAATACGGTCTAGAGGGAGCGGGTTGGAACACAAAGAGAAGTAGAGAGCCTTTTGGAGTGGGGGTTTGGAAAGCAATTTGTTCTATTTCGGATTTATTTGAGAAGGGAGTGAGGTTCAGGGTGGGGGAAGGTAATAGGATTAAATTTTTGAAAGATTCTTGGTGCGGTGATGGTTCTCTTGTTCAGGATTTCCCGGGGATGGAAGCAGTCGCTTCTAATTTGAATGACTGGGTTAAAGATCATCTCATTAGACAAGGGGAAGGGTGGGATTGTGATCTGAAGTTAAGAAGAAACATTCTAGATTGGGAGATGGATGAGGTAGCAAATCTGGTGGAAAGATTAGGGAGAGTCAAGGTGAGAGAGGGAGGAGATTGTAGATTGTGGAGAGGGAAGGATGGGGAGAAGTTCTCGGTTAAAGCTATGTATGATTCAATATTGGTCGAGGGTGGGGGGAAGGGTCCGTGGAAACTTATTTGGTATACAGTTACTCCTTCCAAGGTGGCTTTCTTTCTTTGGGTTGCTGCGCAGAATAGGATCCTCACTTGTGACAATCTTAAAAGGCGAGGGTGGTCTTTGGCATCAAGGTGCTGTTTGTGTAAGAAAGAGGAGGAAGATGTCTCGCATTTGCTACTTCATTGTGAGGAATCTCGAAAGATTTGGTTCTCTTTCATCAACAGATTCAAGGTAGATTGGGTTCAACAAGAGAATGTTAAGGAATCACTCAGCAGTTGGGGTTGGAGGAAGAAAAAGATGGGCAAGAGTAGAAGCTGTATTCTATGGAATTTATGTCCGGCTGCAATTATGTGGACAGTTTGGTGCAAAAGAAATCAGAGGATTTTTAAGGATCAGGAAACGGATATACATAAGTTGATTGAAGACACATTACAGCTGTTATTTTTTTGGGTTTCTAAATACTCAGAATTTTCAGTGGTGGGACACTCTGAGCTAATTAGTTATTTTTTCTTTGGGAGGGTTGTAACATATGCATTCATACTTTCTGTACAGTTTTTTCTTAGTTTTTTTGTTTTTCAATTAAATGAAACTTTTGTTACTGATAAAAAAAAAAGCACTTCGGATAACTTCTATCAAACATTCTTCGAAATGTTGAACAGAAGACTGCAGGGACCTGCCTTTAAGCAGTCTTAACACTAGCGGAAAGCATTGGAATGCCATGATAGTTTCTGAAAGCTTAGACAACAAGACAACAAAATCGAACATAAAGCTTAGGTTAACCAAGAGAACTTGCAGTTGGTAAGAAAATTATTAAATGTTTCCCCGTTCTGGATACATGAAGAGCATCTACCGGTAGTGTCTGTCCTCTACAGATAAGGATTTTACTCAGCACAAAGTCCAGAAAAACAGTCACTCAAGATGTGAGGATTCAGAATCTGAAAAACAGAGAGGTGAGCATGGTTTTAGAGAGGCATGTTGGCGAAATATCACCAATTTGGACTCTGGCGGCATGAAATCTAGGTAATAGGTATGGCCTGGTGGGCTTTCATAAGGATAATCTTTTTTTTTTTTTTTTTGATATTGAATCAACTAGAAATAGGGGGTCTCTAATTGGCGCCATCATTTGTCTTCGTTTACCATGCCTGAATCATGTGAATATTCTCTCTTTAAAGTGGAGCTACTCCTTGTCCATCTCATCCTCTTTTTCACAACATTCCCTCACTTCAACAACGTTCAATAGCAACAATGTAGAAACCATAATATCCAACAAAAGAAAATTAAAGAAGAAATAACGCTAAGTTTGAGGAGTCAAAGCTAAATTGGATGAAGTTATAATTATGATAGCCAGAAACGAGAGGCCAAAACTGAAGAGGCTATTTGGATAGAAAAAATTCCTACCGATAAGCATATCAGTGCATATTTCATAAATCACCAAATATATTCGCAAAAGTAAAGAACAAGCAATTAACAAGTCTAAGGATCATTTCCCATTATGAAAAATCTTTCTATTAAGAAAAAAAAAATTAGAAGATTGATAAGGTATATGGCGTACCGAAATGTCATTAAATTCAAGCTCGATAAGTAAGAAAGGCTTTCTCTCAAAATACAAACTTCAATATAGAATTATTTGTTGGGCTTGATGATAATTTAAGTGCAGTTTATAGTATCCTTAAAGTTTGTAATAGACTAAAAGTATCACAATAAGTTATATGTTGCAGGTTTCATAACTATAAACTAAATGAAGTTCAAGAAAACACGAGTAAAGTAAAAAATTACACAATTTATCACTCAAAATGAGCCACTGGACAAATAATACTATTTTCCAAAGTTAGATCTTTGAATAGGAAGAATAGACTCACCCTTTTAAAACCAGGTTCCATGCTTCCAGAAAGAACAACTACAACAGGTGATTCACTGCCAGTAATACACATCAATCCCTTCCATATTATCAGTGCTGATGTAACAATCATGCCTGAAAAGATTATGGAGAATAGAATTTTTACACACAACTACAAGCAGACCTTAAAAAGGAGAGCAACAAAAATTGATCGTTTACAAGCACAAGTAAAAAATAAATAAATAAAATTGGGGCAACAAATGCTTTTCAATTGTTCATTCTTGGAAAGATTCTCAATTTCATAATTCCTAATTAGTAAAAACAAAGAAACCTCACTTTCTTTATAACACAATTCTCAAGACCACCCAAGCACAAATTGTTTGGCGGCAAAGAATATCAAACCAGTAAGTTTTTTAATAAAGAAAGCATCAATCCATGACTTGCAGGGACTGAAACCAATGCCTCTACGTTATTTCCCCATACATGAACAATAGGGTTTCGTTACAATACACCGAATTTGAAGTCAGAACCCATAGTTTCCAGAATCCATTGATATCGAATAATGTATACATTGGAATGAACCATCTTCCATATTCAATTTATGGGGGATTCAATAGCTGTTAATCTGTAACTGTCGATTTTATCTAATGTTCTAGTTTGTGTTCTTAATTAATCCTCCATTACTCTTATATACAGAATTCAGATATAGAAAAAAAAATGATTTGTGGTTCTTAATTGGACTGAAAATTTGGTGATTGGAACAAAATATTCCTTTATATTTGAAGTTGCAATTTAAGGATATAAAAAAAACGAAATATCCAACAAAAACAACAAAAATATTTGCAGTTAAAATCGAGATCCAGAGAATATTTCAATCACAGATCAACAAACAATGAACAGCAAAAATCTCCCTCAGTAATGCATATACAAATTGAGAAAGGGTGATCGTTGAAGCGTTTTCCTAACCGAGACTAACGGCTTGCATAAGAACTTGTCTTATCTGAAGTGATTTAATGGAGTCGACAGCGTCTTCGATCCATCCCATCTTCTTAATCTCTTCGCTCTTCTTCTTTGCTCGTCTTTTAACACCAGTGAGAAAGAAGGTTCTGTAAGCAGGCGGCGAGAAGAGAGAGGTTGTGACGTTATAACGCCACGAATAGGGAGCCGGATCCTCTGATAACCATCCTGTTAACTATCCTGTTAACCTAACTTGTGACTGACGGGTGGCAGTGGACCCCACGGCAGGAGAAAACGCCACTAATCAAAGTCTTCCTTTCCCTTTCCTCTCGTTCCATTTCAAAATTTTAGGGTCGCGCCAAAATTTCTTCGCCAAGAGACGAGAGATAGGAGCTCAAGAGGGTCAGCCATTGTTGCAGGTCGCCCATTATCTCTCTTTCTGTGAAACCCTAAATCGCTTTCAGAGAAATCGAAGTTCGTCTTCTCGTCTCCCGTCGATCGATTCATCGATCGATCTACCGATCGGTTTCATCTTCAGGTAATAACACTCGCCAGCAACATCAACACCAGTTCTTGCAGCATTCGTTTCACAATAACAATGGATTCTTCTACCAAAACAGATATCATCAAGCTTACCCAGCTCTTCGTTCTCTTCCTCTTCCTCCTCCAATACCTCTGCAACTTCCTCCATCCCCACTACCTCTCCTGCAAAGCCGCAACTTCAGATAAAAAACCCAGTTGCAGAGAGCTTCATGGAAGCAGAAGAAGCCTCCTCGTGCCACTTCCTCAGAACCCCAGTTCGCAGATTCCATGGTTTCTCAAGGTAAATCTTGGATACCCTTTTCTTTGTTCTTCTATTTTTGTTACATGGAAGAGAGAAATCATAAACTAGTCAACCCAGAAAAATAAAAATAAAAAAATAAAATAGACCTATAGATGTTTTTAAGTTGACCCAAGAACAGAATGGATCGAAACAGCAATGGAGGAATTTCTTTGTTTATGTTCTGATTCAGATATTTGAAGAAAATAAACATAGTAATCTGAAATTTTAAATTTTAGGATTACCAATCTGCACTCTGAGGATTCCAATTGCCTACGTTAATATGTTCTTGGTGATTCTAACTCCAGAAGACGAACTTCGATTACTATGTTTATTACACCCTGTAAGTTTTGAAGCAAAAGCAAAACAAGGACGCCCCATTGAGTCCCTCAGCACACCTCCAATTGCACCTTCTCCCTCGTGCCCTACCGACCCATCAAAGTTGAGTTTGAACCATGTCTCTTTTGGAGAAGTCCAGGATACCAAAATCGGGGTCTTTCTTCGTTGACTACCCTGTTCACCACCTGCACAATTAAGATTAGAGCTAACATTATTTGCTTCTTTATATTCTCTTAAGAGCTTTCCTGCTCTTTTCAGTACATCTTTCGGGTGACCTGCAGTTTTTTCAAATCTCATCTTGTTTCTTAGTAACCATATATGCCAACACACATATAAAACCTTCTCTAATTTACTTGTTGAAATTTTGCTAATCTCTTGAAGGCATTGAAAAAAATCAGAATTTTCTCTATCGATCATATATTCCTTTAAATCATTACAAGCTAGCCAAATTTGTAGGATTGAAATGAGTGCTCAATATCTTCATTATCATTACCACACATTGTGCATTGATAGTCTGCATTCACATTTCTCATGGTTAGAACTTAGAAGAAGCCCAGTAGGTTGACATTTTTGAAATAGCATCCAAGCAAAAACTTGAAGTTTAGGGTGACAGTTTTGTTTCCATAAGGTTTTAAACAATTGAATGTTTCTTCCATTTCTCATTTTATTGTTCCTGATAGTCTACATTCACATTTCTCATGGTTAGAAGAAGCCCAGTAGGTTGACATTTTTGAAATAGCATCCAAGCAAAAACTTGCAGTTTAGGATGACATTTTAGTTTCCATAAGGTTTTAAACAACTTAATGTTACTTCCATTTCTCATTTTATTGATCCTGATAGACCAAGTGGCTGATTTTAGAGAAAATTTCCATTATTAGAGTAACCCCACCAAAAAGAATCTTCTACCTTATGCTTTGGAACTGGTTTCTCTAATTTTTTTATTTTTAAATATCTGAATTAATGTTTACTGCTTTTAGTTTTTCAATATCCCATTGATTATCATTTTGTAAAAAATATTTTACAACTTGTTGGGTATTAATTTTATCCTTAAGATTATCTTCAATTAAATCACTAAGAGGATCATTACCAATCCATATATCAGTCCAGAATTTAATGTTTTCACCATTGCCAACGACCCATCTGAATCCCTTTTTTAGTTTTCCAATGTTATTTATTATGTTTTTCCATATGCATGAATCATAAATTTTTTTCTTAATACCAAAGATGCTCTGTCCTTTTAAATATTTTGACTCTATAATCTGGACCCACAGGTTATTCTTATCCGTTAGTATTTTCCATCCCAGCTTCATCATGCAAGCCATGTTTACATCAGAAATTTTCCTAATACCCAATCCTCCCTCACTTTTAGGCCTACAAATTTTATTCCAATAAATTGTATGTATACTCTTGTTATTTGCTGTGCGTCGCCAAAAGAAATCTCTTTGGGTTTTATCTATATATTCTTTTGTTTTGTTAGGAAGCCAACAATAACCCATCACATACTGCGGCATTGCTGTCATAGCCGACTTGATTAGTGTAATCCTTCCAGTTCTAGATAATAAATTTGCTTTCCAAGACTCTAATTTTCTTCTTATTTTGTCTTCAAGATATTGAAAATGTTGTCTAGTAACTCTCCCTTTGTCAATAGGAATACCTAGATATTTTTCCTGATTTTTTCCCATCGAACATTTGATAATCTTACTTAATATTTTACGGAATCGATTATGAACATTATTCGAAAATATTGATTTATTGAAGTTTAGTTTTTGTCCTGAATCCTTACAGGATAAGTCCAGTATATCTTTGAATTTGCCTATCACATCCATACTAGCTTTAGCAAACAACATACAATCATCAACAAACATTAAAAGGCTAATCTTAGGTCCTATTTTTGATATTTTTATTCCTAAATTACTCTTTTGTTTGCACACTTCATGTTCAATATTTTTGGGACAGTACCTCAGTGCATATTATAAAAATATAAGGGGATAAAGGATCCCCTTGTCTAATTCCTCTAGTTGGAATAAATCTCTCTATGGTCTGATCATTTATTAGGATAGAGGACAAAATGGAAATACATTCCATTATCCAATTTAATCCATTTCTCATGAAAACCTATTTTGGCCATGACAGCCTTTATAAACGGCCATTCCAACCGATCATAAGCCTTTTTCCATATCTAGTTTTAAACTCATCCAATTAACCACCTTTACCCTTCTTTCTCCTAAAAGCATGAAAGATTTCTTGAGAAATCAATACATTATCACCTATCCATCTTCCTGGTGCAAAAGCACCTTGAATGTGAGATATAATTTTATTCAGAAGTGGTTTCATTCTATTTGATAAATTTTTTGATATAATCTTACAGTTTACATTACACAAGCTTATTGGTCGGAAATCACTATTTTTCTTGATTATTCCCTTTAGGAATCAAAGCTATAAAAGTATTATTTAATTCTTTTAGCATTCTTCCTGTATTAAAAAAATGTCTAACCATATTACATATACTAGGACCAACTATTTTCCATTATTTTTTATAGAACCAAGCTTGCAGTCCATCAGGACCTGGGGCCCTACGATCACCCGTCTGGTTTAACGCATTCGTAATTTCAACTTTAGTTACAGGTTTTATTAGGTTGTCATTGTCTTCTCTACTAATTATTTCATTGATTTGGTCTAGAGCTTTGAAATCAGATTATGTATATTCTGTATGAAATCTTTTCTCAAAATCTTCCTTAAAAATTTCTTTAATACCCTCTTGAGATTCTTCCCATTCATTATCTTTATTTCTAATTCTCCATATTATGATTTCTTCGTTGAATAGATGAGGTATGAAAGAACTTTGTGTTTTTATCTCCGAATTTTAACCAGTTTATTCTTGATTTTTGAGCCCAGAAAATTTCTTCACATTGTAATAACTTATCATAGTTGTTGGTGAGTCGATGTTCTTTCTCTATTAATTCTTCATTTTCAAGGTCAGATAGTCTTTGTTTTTGGATTCCGTTTAGACTATTCATTACTTAACCTAATTCTTCAAAAATAGATTTTGTTTTTTAATATGTTCTCAATGCAAGCACTTGTATGTTTGACCCTTTTCTTCAAATGAAATACCATTGCTGCGTTTGGTGTGATTCTAGTAGTTTAAAAAAAGAAATGAAAAGGAACCTTGATTTTATTTTTAAAAAAAATATTAAAAATAACTTTATTTTTATTCTTACTAATTCATATTTCTTTCTTGATTTATTATTATTATTATTTTTAATTCTTTGTTGTTGTTTTGAAAATTACTACTAGGACAACTTTCTAAATATTACTGTCTTTTCTTGATTTTTTTTTATTCTTTGTGGTTGTTTTGAAAGTTTCTACCAAGACAATTTTCTATTGCTGTTCTTAAGCGACTTTCTCATTTTATGAAATTGTTTTCATTTTTTCTTTTCAAATTTGATTGAATTATTTAGTTGTTATTTTCTCTTTTTCTTTTCAAATTTGATTGAATTATTGAATTGTTATTTTTATTTTTTACATACTTCATTTATTTTATGAAATTTTTTTAACACATTTTATTATTTAAAATATTTATTATAAATAATTATACTAATATCATCTTTTAATTTATTATTTTTACTTATCTAAATTAATTTTGATCTTATCATTTTTCTTTTTAACATCTCGTGCATCACACGGGTTTTTTCCTTAGTATATTTATGGAAGCGGATCTTCTGTTTGCAAGCTATCAGGGGATCTCCTGTTAAGTGCAAATGCACATAACTCGTGTCCATGGGGCCTATTGGTGGTGGGCTCTTTAAGGTGATTTGGTAGGTCACCTGTGGGCCCCATAGACACGTGTTAAGTGCATATGCATCTTACAGGAGATCCTCTCTGCTCCCTATATATATATATATATGCATCACAATTGGGGTACATATACGCAAAACAAATATATCTTGCTTTAAATGGTGTCGAGATAAATAACAAATATATTGTACGGATATAAAATTATTTTCTAATAAAAGAGAATTTTTTATATTCGAAAAGGATATTTGTTATGTATCCTGCCACCATTCATATTAGGATATGTTAATCAGGGGCGGAGCCAGGATTCTATTCTAGGGGGGGCAAGATTTAATTGTTTGTGTGGTTTTCAAGTCCATAAATTAGATCAAGAAGAAAAAAACAAATCATTGAGTACTAAAAGAAGAATTTCCCATAATTTATTGAATTCACGAGAAAAGATCTTTAATTACACAACCTTCAAACTTTTATGAACTCAATCTCTATTCTATCAAAAAATAAAAAACAATTAATTCCTTGAAAATTATTGTTTTAAGTGTTTGAAAAGTCTGTTAATTTAAATCATTAGATAATTGTAATGGCATGATGTAAACAAAAATCAACAAACAAGATATCTTGAACAAAATCAATTTTATTGATTTAATATGAGAAATTACAATATCTAGGAATTTTCTTTATACAAAAGAAAATGTCATTTGATTCTCTCTTTTGGAATGTAAATAATCATTAAGCAAAAATTCTGGATTTGTACATCCACCAAAAAAATAATCATTTCCATGATTATTTATTGATTATTCTAAAAAGACCCACACAGAATTGTCAGATGTGATGATGTTTCACTAGAGATAACACATTGTGGAGTTTGTTATGCTGATGTTGTCTGGACCAGAAATATGCATGGGACTCTTAAGTATCCTTTGGTGCCTGGGTAGCATTTTTCTCTCATATTTTTATATTTATGGTGATTTCCTTTTTCTTTTAATTGATGCATCTGTAATGTTTTCTATCCAAAAATGAGATATATAATATCATTGCATTCTTATTATATTTAAAAGCTAAATTGGAGAATAAATTTGGAAAGAAAATAAAGAAAAGAATAGAAAACTCAATTAAAGGGGGGTGGAAAACGTAGGGTCCAAACTAGGGGTGCAACCTAGGTGGATTAAACCATAAACCAAACTGAGTCAAACCAACTTTGGTTCGGTTTTGGTTTTGAAATTATAAAATCAAATTAGTTCGGTTTGGTTTTGGGTTGAAGCCTTGGTTAAACCGAAATGAGTCGATTTAGACCAAATTGTACTCTATATTTAAGTATTATATATGATATCTAAAACATAATATATATATATAATTCTAGAAAAAATATTATATTAACTCAGCCCAAACCCAACCAAAACTATAATTTGGGTTGGGTTTCTTTGGCTTTAAGGTTTATCATTTTCAATTGGTTCAGTTTTTAGGTTGGGAAGTTTAGTTCTTAATTTGGTTCAATTCGATTTTGGGTTAGCCTTTACCAATGCTGGTTTGATCTTGGTTTGATATCAAATCGAACCAAACCGAACTGAGTTGCACCCCTAATTCAAACCCTACCTAAAAATAACCGAGATTGAGAGAACAAAGGGGTTTCTCTGCCAACAGAAAAGAAGGCCTGACCATTCCAAAGGAGCAAACCCAATGAAATTATAGGTAAACTTCTTGACACATGCAACTCGTCGTTGCCAATTTAAGGAATTGTCGCGAGTCGTGATTGAGTTTTGGGAGGTAGAGAGTCGAATTGGTCATAAGACAAAAACTCTCTAAGCATAATATATAAAGATTTAAAAGTATAAAAACTTATTAAGAAGGGGCAAGATAGAAAATTTAGGGGTGGCAAAAAAGAAATTAGAAGGGACAATTTGTAATCAATTACAAAGGTAACATTAGCAATTGAAATTTATAAAAAAATGAGGGGGCAATTGCCCCCTCTCGCCCATGGTTTGAAGGATCGGATCAGTCAGGATCGGTTAGATCCCAAGCCCCTGATACAAACTATTGTATCAAGTGGCTTTGGATTGGACAGATCCAACCAATACCGATACGGATCGGCTGATCAGTCCAAACCGATCCGATCCAATCCATCTAATTTTTTTCAATTGACTTTGGATTGGTCCAATGACTGGATCGGACTGCTCTCGCCTCATGTAGATCCGCCCCTGGTGTTAATGTCATATATGCATCACAGATAGGACACATGCAAAACAAACATATGAAAAATCAACTTAAATCACTATCACAATTATTTTAGTTAGGTGAATTATAGGATCCACCTAAAATAGTTATGGATCCACCTAAAATAATTATTAGAAAGAATTTTGTGCATGTGAAAAACGAAGGGAGAAACTAGCTCAGTCATTATCTCAATTATTTAGGTGGATTGTTGGGTTGAGGATCTTCTGTGATCTCCTTTCCTGTGAACCAATCTTACATAAGTTTGACACTTGTTCTAAGTGGGCCCACAAAAAGTGGGCCCCCGATGTGATACGTTGTGCATGTGAAAAAAGAAAGAAGATCTTAAAAAATGTAAACTAAGCAAAAGTATTAATGATATTTTCGATATATGAAAAAAATAGTTATACTTTTTTTTGGATAAATTACATTCACACCTACTTGGGTTTGGTATAATGTCAACAAGTACCCTTCAAATCATGATCCTCACAAATACCTCTCATATAGTTTGAAAGTATATTACAACAAATCTCTTCTGTTAGTAACAATCCTTAGACCTCCTTGGTTGTAATGGTCAAGGTTTAAAAGATACTTGTTGATATTATACCAAGCTTAAGGGGTTTCAATATAAATTATCTTTTTTTTTTTTTTAAATAAATTTTTACGGACAACACGGTGAACGGGAGTTGCTATCACTTAGGTCCCCCACTTTTTATATTTTTCCACGCACGGCACAACGAATGGAAGTTTCTATCACTTAGGTCCCCCACTTTTTAAATTTTTCCAAGTACGACACGGTAGAAGGGGAGTTTTTATCACTTAGGTCTCCCATTTATTTAGAGGGACATGTGGCGTGGAGAAAGTAATGTGAGAAAGTAAATGAATCTGAAAGAAAATAAAAATAACGTTCTTAAAGTTGCTTGGAATAGCAGGAATATGCACTATTATTAATGAAAATTATGTAAATGTATGCTTGATTAGCAAGAACGTCAGAAGAATCCTGGACATAATTTTTAATTCTGCCCTTATATCAGAAGTCATATTTATGTTACATTAAATTGACTTCAGTTTAGTTTGGGTTGGGTTTCTAAATTTTAGGCTTGCTTTTGATTTTGAGATTGCAAAATCGAATTAGATTGGTTTAATTTTTGGTTGAAACCTTAGTTAAACCGAACCAA
>JAUPMG010181997.1:0-10368 GCA_031762675.1 Pachysandra terminalis
TCTGTAACTAACTTACTAAAATTTTAAATTAACCCCTATATTTTATAATTAATTACACACTAACTCCTATACTTATACTAATTACAATTTAGTCCTATATTTTGGTTGGGTTATTACAGTGCATTTGGATACACGGATTTAAAAATAGTCTCCGAATTTTAAATCCACAGATTTTACGATTCTACTAATTGGATGAATAATTTGATTAACAAGATTCAAAATTAAGATTTTCAAAATCCACTCGTTGGATGATAAAACACCTATAGATTTGGATTTAGGGTTTGATTAGTATGCATTAAATAAATATGTTACTCTAATACAACTACATTATCATTTTGAATTTATATGGGTGTCATACTACATGGAACTTGATTGAGTCCACTGGGGACCCACCTGACCATAAAAGAACAGTAACTTGAAGAGAGAGAGAGAGAGAGAGAGAGAGATTGGAGGTATGAGGTGGTCAGTGGTGGTAGGTGGGTGTGTAAGTGGTGGACCAGGTGGTAGTAAGTGGTGGGTGGTACCACATGGTGATTGTTGTTGGCAAGTGGTGGTGGTGGTAGGCGATGGGAGGTGATAGGGAATATGCAGTGGTATGTGGTGGTGGGCAACACACAAAAGAACTAAGGAAGATGCTTCTTCTACGAGTTGACGTTGGGCAATAAAATGGAAATGAAAAATCCTTAATGGGGTGGATTTCTAAATTAACTACCCTATAAGTTGGTTTCAAATCCTTCGATTTTGGGGTTCAAATCCTTGTTTTGAAATCTCAAGACTTTATTGAAAATCCATATCCAGGTTACTAGAAACCCACCCAAATGATAGGTTTGGAATTGGGGGGATCAAATCTATATCTGCCTCCTCCAAATCTTTAGATATAACCTTACAATTTAATCCAATTGCACTGAAAACTAGGGAAAATTTATGAAAAAATTGACAATTTCATCAAGAAGCAACTGAAGGCTTCAAAGCCACTCTTTATCAACAGTTTTTCATGTGCTTGAGTTTTACATTCAATTAATAAAATTCCCATTGGTTGCTTAGATTCGAGGAGGCGTGAGGTGATTTGAACTTGATTTCTACCTATTCTAGGGAAATCACAAAACATATGATTTTCATACAGAATTGATTTGAAAATACCATTATGTAGAACAGTTGAATAATTAGATGAAATTCATGTTTATGCATCACATCAATGCATTGAAATGCTGTTCATTAATTTAAAAAATCAGAACTAAGAATAGAAAAATCTGATAAAATTGAAAAAAAAAAAGTATCTTCCATTTATCACCCCTTAAAACACAATGTGACCTGGTATACATGTTCAATAGTAAAGACAAACCTATAAATTGATTGGAAAATTCATTTTGAGTACCATGTACTGATTTTAGTTATTTTATGATTGATAATTAAGTTCTTTTGTAAATAAAATATCATAAGAGAAATATGTATAAACAGACCATTCATTAATCCAGTATCGAAATCTAGTTACCAAAATAATAATCAATTTTAATATGCACATACAACAACACACTGCCTTATCCCAACTAGTTGGGGTCCTTGGGGATGACATGAATAATGTCCCACTATCCCAATATGCAAAAAACCATATCTTCAATCAGATTGTGTATTTAAACATATTTAAATCATTTATGACTAACTACATTTATGTTATTTTTTACTTAAACTTGCCTAGTTAGATCCTTTCGCACCCTCACACCTTCTCATAGGCACCCTATGTCTCAATTTTACATGCCAAAACCATTTTAACCTATTTTCCATTTTATTTTCTATTAGAGCTACTCCTAGAAACTATGGGATACATGCAACCCTTATCTTTCCTACTGTTTTGACACATCCTTCTCAACATCATCATCTCAATAACAATCATCCTATTAATACGTTGCTTCTTTGTGACCCAACAATTTGATCCATACATTCCAACTAGCCTAAAAATTGTCTCATAAAATCTGCCTTTTAGCTCGAGTAGAATACATCGACTACATAACACTTTAAAAGGCGCCTCTTCACTTAAGACATCCAACTTTAGTCCTACGTGCAACATCCACATCAACATCCCCCTCTTTATGAATAAATGACCCAAGATAATGTAAGGAGTTATCATGTTTCTCAATTCTTACCATTGTTTTACCCATGCAATCATTTGTGTTAACTTACATTCCATGCATAGTCTTTATTTGACTTCTTTTGAAAACATTTGATTCTAGAGAACACATCACCTATAAATAAGATACACCAAGTACCTCCTCTTAAATATTAGTAGCCAATTTATTCATACTCAAAAGAGAACACATAAGGATTCAGAGCTGATCCATGTTGTAAATCTATCATTCCTAGAAACTCATCTGTCTTGCTTCAACTATTCTCATCCTAGTTAATGCTCCCTCATATATGCTCTTAATGATATCACTATATTTGATTGCAATCTATTTCCTGCCCAAAAGTCGCCGAATTAAATCTCTAGGTACATTATCATACGCTTTTTCTAGATCAATAAAATCATTGAATGTCTCATATCTTTTCTCTAAAACTTCTCCACTAATTATCTAAGAAAAAGATAGCCTCAATGATAGACAATCGTGGAATAAGCCAAACTGGTTTTCTGACACTCAGGTTGTTTTTTCTTAGTTCTCACTCCATTCTTTTCCACAATTTCATGGTGTGGCTCACAGCTTAATTCCACGATAATTAGTACAATTTGAACGTCACCATTGCTCTTAGATATAAATACTACAATACTTTTCCTCTAAGCATTTGGCATTTTCCAAGCCCTTAAAATTCAGTCAAATAATTTGGTCAACCAAAATTAATAAATCTCTTCCATGCATTTACACACTTCAGTTAGAATACCATTTAGTCTTAAGGCCTTTCCTATTTTCAACATGGCTAAAGTTCCCTCAATTTCAGTAGCCCTAATTCTACAAACATAGTAATTTTTTGTTGTATCACCAATGCTCACATTTCCACCTAGTATAGAAATCCTTTTTTGATGAGTAACCAACAGATTATATTAATAATGAGCAGAAAAAGTAAAGGACAACAAGTGAAAACAAAGAAGAAAAGGTCCCAGTGCACAAGGTGGGCACCTGAACGAAAAGAGCAAAAACAACAAAAATCAAACAAACATATGGCAACAATCCCCAAAAACAGCAAGCCCCAAAACATGTCATAGGCAGCCCTATCACCCGCCATCACCAATCATCTCTGCTGTCGGAGCTCTCACAAATAAATCCTCCCTCCTAACCTGTCAGCCACAGCGTTACCGGCTCTGAGAATATGCCGGAATGAAGCCCGAATCAGTCCTCCCAAGTATCTAGTCGTCCTAACCGTGTGAACATACCTCCAAGGACAGCAACCTGAACCAATCATCCAAGCAATCAGAGATGCCGAATCCTCCTCCACCTTTCTTTAATCTTCCAAGTCTTAAATCTTTACTCTTAATGCAATTAACTTGATCTAAATCATACGTCTTCTTCTCTTAACCTTGGAAGTTTATCAACATGGTTCTCACACTTTTCCTTATATTTAACGTATTATCTATGTTATCACATATTTTTTGGCTTTGCTTATTATCTTCGTGATTTTTAATTTTTCATTCCTATATTCTTTAAGTTTCTTAATTGTTATCTCTTTGCCAAGTCTTCAAATTAAGCATCTTTTCTTTAACAAAGTTTTAAACCTTATAACTACACTACTAGGTTTCCTTGTGGGATTGAACTTTACTTCAAGATTCTCCAAAGACCTCATCCTTATTAATAGGCCATTTTGATCCCACATTTGCATAGGCCTTGCTTCAAGATCCAATCTTCCCTCTTTCATTAATTTATTTCTAAAAATTGTTTTTTTTCAATTCAAGTTCCACAATTTTATTTTTGGTTCATTATTAATATGCTTTCCTCTTTTCCATCTCCTAATACAAGCATCCATCACCATCTGCCTCTGTTATGAGCTATACTTTCTCTAGGAGTGTCCTTGCAATCTCTGCAGGTTGCTAATTCATTCCTCCGAAGAAAATAAAGTCAATTTGGTCTCTTAAAAGTTATTAGATGTTGAATTCTACTTTGAAAGGAAGTATTTGTTAATGCAAGATCATAAGCCACAACAAACTCAAGAATTGCTTCTCTGATCTTATTTCTATTCCAAAGCCCCCCCTCCATATATTCTATCAAAGCATCCACTCTTCTCTCAGACATGACCATTCATCTCAATCTACAACATTATCCTCGGTGTCCTCACCAATCTCCTCAGCCTTATCTCCTTTCTATTAGTCTCCTATAAACACATTATATTAATTCTTTTCTCTTCATTACATGTTCCTATGAAAGTCCCTACTTTAAAAGTTTTATGCAAATCCTGCATTCTCGGACCATATTCTTTGCTCTCGTGCACCTATCCAATTCAACAGAAGGATTCTTGCATACTTACTACTAAATTGGGTGTCGTTGTGGCATGTCTCTCCAGAGAACACCCTAGCTAACCCTTGCCACTTATCATTGCAATTTTGTTCAAATGCAGCCATTGTTTCCAGCCAACACTGTAGCATAAGATAGAAATGATGGTCCAGGAAGTGAATGTATAGAACTGCAAAATTCCCCCAAAAGGACGAAGTGTTTTCTTGGTGCTGGGCTTCAGATAAAATATTAACAACGAACCATCTAATCAACAGAGATTGGAATATGCCGAATCGCAGTGTTATGTGTAGGTCTGATGCAGAATCTACAGCTCATCTAGTCATTCAATGCAAGGTAACTTCTGTGATGTGGTCATATATCATATCCATGTTGCATTTCTGGGATTTTCCCTCAGGATGTGCTATCTATGCATGATAGTAGGGGTTCTGGTTCATTGGTCTCTGTATATCTATTCTTCGGAGGATGGTTCGAGGTCTGTTAGGGCATTTGGTGCCAATCATTTGTTTTCACATTGGCATCCTTCTGTATAGATTGGTTTAGGTTCTTCCAAATTTTGTTGGAATACCCTTCTAATTAAGCAGTGATTGGCAGGATTTAAGGAGTTGTAATTTTGCATAGGCTCGAGTGGGTTCCATTTGTTTCTATTTGTATCAGATTAGGTTTAGCATTTCTTGTGGAGTAAGGATCAAATGCCCCCTTTAGCTAGGTGTAATCCTTTTATTTCCAATTAATAAACTATTAGAGATCAAAATGTAGAGTTTGCAGACTTCAATGGTCTAAAACTCCCCATGAAAATAATTTTACTCTTCTTTTTATGTATTTATTACTTTCCTTTTTCTCTTTGCTGCTTTATGAGCGATAGCATGTACCCTGTTAATATAAAGAAGTCATTACAAGTCTAAGAAGAAAACTCACCGTCCTCTAAAGTAAGAAGTAATTGTCCCACTATCATCTCTCATTTTGCTTGCAGTGGTTTCTAGTAAGGTATCAAATTCACTATATTTTATTTAAGCCCCACATCTATTGTCTTTCAAATTCCATTTGATCCACATTCTAGGCTTAATCATTTATTATGATGTGAGAATCTAATCTACCTGCGGTTTACTTCATTTATTTTAACAAATTCTTCAGAATTTTAATACTCAACAGAACAGCACATTTACTTTGCTTATTTATAAATGTCTGAATGCTTATAATCTCCTTATCTTTGTTTCATATCATTTCTTTCTTGCATATCGATCATGAAAGTTAAAGTAGTAATTTTTGAGCATATGGTTTACCTATACTTGATCTTACCAACCTTGATTTGTCAATTGAAGTAAAAGCAACATCAGATAAACCTTTGTGGATATCACAGCCATGAACCGTGACATTAGGCCTCTTTTTCAACACCTACATTAATGAGGTAAGAGAGCATCATATACATCAGAAAATTGCGAACTATTAACAAAAAATTAAGACCAAACTACCATAAAACCTTAACAGTGAATTCAAATAATAAGATGTAAGGTTGGTAAAAGTCAGAGGTACTATTTTCTATAGCAGTGCTCAAAAATTTAAAGAGAAGTAGATCACCTTACGCTCTTTAGCCCGTTTAGGTATCCTACTGAACTATATGCAGGTAAGATAGCAGGGAAGAATGCATATTTAGAAACGGAATAATGAATCATTGTTTCTTGAAAGACTTGGTAGCGAGAAGGACTAGAAATAGCTTATTTTATCATACGTCCTCTTTAAAATATGTAGATGATATTTCACAGAAGTGCAACTTTTATTTACATATTATACCGGATTGACTTTCTAATGTGCAACAAATAAAAAGAATAATAACAACAAAATATGAAAATCATAACTATGTCGAGAGACTAAAGAAATAAAACAAGGTGAAATAGCTACTGTTGAGAAGCTTTAGAATATTACAAAAAAAAAATGATAATAACCAAGTAATGTATGCAGTTGGCCATGTGCTGTTCTGCATATTTAATTATTCAAATACTCCCAAGAAATATATATATATATATAGAAGGTTTTAAAGTCAGAGAGGGGATAGATCAGCGATTGATATCTAAAACCCTGGTTAGAAAATGGTGAAGAAAGAACCACACATCCCTATTCCCTCATTATATCTGAAATAAATAGCCTTTAAAAATGACTTAGACGTTGGCCTAGTGAGTTGTCATGCACATGACTCTCTCAATAGTAGAAGAGGTACTGGACGCCTTATCGTAAAAAATCCCTGTACACGTCTTTCTTGAATATCTCAAAAAATAGCATGTGCCAAGACAAATACAGATGAAAGATCCTTTCACCCCTAGCCCAATACTGAAAAATCAACTGGTTGATAGTAGCCAGCGTCACCCAAGACAACTCCAATAACTACAAGATTAGGTGGGCATGATGTTTGCTTAAGGCATCAATAAATGCTTAGACTCACCTCTGCGATGGTCCTAATAATGAGACATGAATCTAGATTTCCTAGCCAAGACTTCATTTCTATTGGAGAGTAGAATCTCCAGGCCCAATGACAGGATCCAGATTTTGACGTACACATGATATGCAACACACTCTACGCCTTTGGACCCTAACCCAATTTGATATGTTTCCTTGATGTTGAACCTCCTTTTCTAGCCTTGAGATCCTCCCTAGGTCTAACTTTAAAGCACTATGAGAGATAGTTGAAGGAAGGAGATTCAAAAAATTTGTGACTGCTTGCCTATAAATTGAAAGTGGGTTGTGGGTGCCATGCGTCATGAGGTGGCATGAGGTAGCAGCTTAGTTTTAGAATTGTAGATACCTCTTAACTAACATATTGGTGCCATGTTTATAAGTATAACCTTCCTAGAGAAATTAAATAAAGTGAGTCAAGAATCACACAGACTGCCTTCCTCACCCCCAAGTGCAACCTTGCCACATGGGATTGGAGCCCTGAACTTGAACACATTGACTTCGTCTTCCTCTTCTTGACGTAAGGGTCCAACACAGCTGATGCCGATGATTCACTCAGATGCAGAATTTTAGGCAGGAATTCAAAGACATGGATAACAATCAAATGCTAGATGTGTAGACCCCATCCCTACCACTTTGATTCGATGAAGGCCTCATCAACTATAATTACCTTATGTGTCCTATCTCCTATCTATGACAAGCTCCTGCATGAATTACTGATAGACTCAAAAAAAGTCAAAGCCAAAGGTGCAGCGACAAGCCTTTAATGAGATCCATCAGCCTGACAAGTTGGAAAAAATCTTAGAGTAAACCAGTTTGAGAATCACACCGTGATAGTCAGATGTCTTGCAATTATTTCAGGGAAAGGGTTTGATAAAGATATTTTCTTTGTTGCGTGCTCTGGCCCAGATAACCAATTATGTAAGCAAGATCGCTACGATCCCAAAGCAGATTCAGAAGGATGTTAATTGTTTCCAAATCTCATTGCAGTGGGAGATAAAGGAATAAGACCAGCAAACAACCATGCATTTCCAATATGAAAATGTACCCATGGATTTAAATTTTCCGGAAAGTTTGCAAAATTTCCACTTTCGAAGGGTACCATAATTTCCCTTACATCAATATTTCCCTTAACTTGAAATTTGTCTATATAATTTTTTTTTACACAAAATGGATTTAAAGGAGGATTTTTCTTCAGATAAACTCCAAATAAATTATGATGATCAGATGTAATTTAGATATCCTCAAACCAATAAAATAGTCTAGAAGCAAGATTATTCTTAGAAATTTGTAAACTTAATCGACACCTAGCAGAAAATTTTTTGAAATATCGATTGAGAAGTAGCAATCTAATTCTCAACTCAAGTAGGTAGTATGATTTAAAGTACAACAAGAGGTAAATGGAAAAGATAAAGAAAAATTTACTTCAACTGGTTGAGAAGAGATATAACCAATGTCAAATAGATGAATTTCGTTACTTTGCATGGATGCGCAAGCAACCTGATGAAGCAAACAGACTAATAACATGTAAATACTCAAGATTCAAGGGAAAATAAAAATCACATCAGAGTCAATCAACAACTGATAAACTAAACCAGCACATGCCACATGCATTCAACAACTGTCCAATCAATTGTAACTGTAATATAAGCAGAAAATCAGTTTAAGTTTAAAAGTTAATGATTATAAGTACCAACTTACCCACAGATTCATGAATCGACAGCAATAATTGCCTGAACTACGTATGACGAACTGGTAACATTTATGAAAAGAAATAATATAATTAATGATAAGCAATGCTATGTGTTTCAATTTAGTCGTAAGCATTGCTCCTTAAGTAAGAGGATATGTTTTCACCGATATTGCAGAAAATTTTGTTTTGGAGGAAAAATATGGAATCTATGTGGAAAACTATGAAATTAGCAGTGAAACTTCAAGAAGAAGATAGAACCATGCAATAGCAAATAACAAACAACAACAACAAAATGACTTATCGCAAATAGTTGGGGTCGGCAACACAAATCATGTTCCCCCATCCCAATCTGTCAAAAACCATAACACAGGTCTCTGGTTAACATGCCCAAACCTTCTCTAGCAAGATCAAAGGGGAAGTAGAAATTCATTCCATTTTAGATCATAATGCTGGGTTTCTCATTATTTCACTTGTTTTATTATTTTCTATGTTAATGGTCAACTAAAGGTTGGGGTTTTAGAAGGTTATCATTAAAGTTTTGCTGTCTATAGGTGGGTTCTTGTCATTAGCATTACAGATTACATAGGTGTAGACTAGAGTATCAAATAGGCTTTCAGAATATTGGTTTCCAATGTAGACATAGAAATAGTTCTTCCATTTTAGTATCACAAACTTCAAATTATTGGTTTGGATGTAGACATAGAAATACTTCTTTGCATTTCACTTTATCTCTCTCCTCGTCTAGCTTATAGAGCTAGTAAAGATTTTTATAGTGACACTTGAGTTCTGTCTTCTCTTCTTTCTTCATTGCATATGTTCACGTAATTGTGTTTCACAATGCTGAGTTCGTGATAGATATACATCAGTGAAATAGTTCAAAACACTATGAACTTGGAAAAGGACTCATACTGACCAGAATCTTCCCAACTAATGGCAACCAAAAACAACATATTTGCTAGAATAAATCATAATTCATATGTTGACCATGCATATGGACCACTATGGAGAGGAAGTGAAATAAAACCATACCTCGTCTTGGTTAGCGAGATTCCATCGAACAACGTCAAGTTGCTGATGTACAGAAATGTGCAGCAAATGTTTTGTTTCGTCAAAGCCTACCAATAATGAAAATGAATCAAGATAATGCAGTAGATATTCTAAATGCACACATACAAAATATCAAAAGAAGTTTGTTTCCACATTCAAATATAAATTAATACACAGCAAATTTCACAGATAGAGATGATAGTGACCATGATCTAGAATATTTGCTACGTGTATCAAATATGTATATGGATGCAGGGATTAATAATATATATCTTTATTTCTAGTCATAGTGTATATGGACATGAATATGAGAGTGGCATCTGAATGCTAGTATGGAACTTTTTAGCTAAAACGTGATGAAAAATTCATTGAAACAATAGAAACGTCAGAAGACTGCTACCATATTATCAATCTTTTTTGACAAAAACAACTAAGAAGAGTGTTAGGAGATAAAGCTTTGAAAAAAGAAAGAAAACAAAGAAGGAAAACATGGTTCAATTGGATAGGAAAACTGTTTCTACGACCATGGAAGGGCCATAACATGGTTAGGGAAACTAAGGAACTTTTTGGATAATCTGTAGTACAGTTAGGTTCTGAATACTCCAAACATAGAAGTCAAAAGTAATTCCGTAGCTTTGGCTAAGGTGTTACTGAGCAAGAACAAATCACCTTGTACGGTATGGTATTGAAGGAATGCAATAATGAATTGAATCTAAACCATCACTAAGTGATTGGTGTATTATATAATTG
>JAUPMG010182008.1:0-10368 GCA_031762675.1 Pachysandra terminalis
AAGAGTAGGTTTGATCTTAAGCAAAATCCGGCTCGTGAACTTTTAGATAGGTGAAAACCATGACTTATTGAGTTAAGACGGATCTTCATTTGGCTGCTTCAAAGGATTGGCCAAGTCCCAACCTCATTAATTATTGTCGCATGACTGCTTGAGATCAAGTCTATACATGAGACGAGATCTGAAAGGGGACAGAAATGCTTTTGACTAGACTAAAACTTACAATGAAAATTCTTCTCTTATTTGGTCTTGCTTTTTGCTTTCACTTTTTTGACCTTCTCTCAGAGTTCAGCTATTTCCATCATCTTCGAATGGTTCTTTTGGGATGAATGAGGGCATCTCCTTAAACCACGTCTCTTGAGAATGATCTCTATCCCGCTTTGCCAATTTGTGGAGCATCTTTTAGGTAACGTCCCTTGAGAATTTAAAAAATTGTGTTCCTTCATAGGGATGCCTCAATGTAGCTTCTAAACCCATTCCTCCAAAGGTATTATGGGATGCATTACTGAAATTGTGCGTTGCTGGTATCCCGTGTTCCTCTGTATCCTGCAATGTCTAAAATGATGGAGGAAAACAAGAATATATATAGCATATTTGAATAAAAATGAGTGCAAGAAAAAGAATTTTCAAGCTCTTCTTTTTTTTCTTTCTTTTTTTTATATTTTATATTTTTTTATTTATATTCTTTCATACAGATATGATCAAGATATTTAAGATACATTTTTAGATGAACACAAAGAGTCAAATGCAACAATGAAATAGGGAAAAACTTGCTCCGTTTCTCAGAGTCTTCTAAACTCATCCCCATTGATTATCAAAGTTATCCCAATCTTCTTGAGTCTTGAAAAATTGACGAATGTCTAGCCTGGCCAAATCAAAATTGCTAAAGAAGATAATAGATCAAACCGCTTAAAAAATAATAATGCCCTTGACGACGAAGTGACTGATTCAGTTGGCTGTTCCATCTTGCTCTAATGAGGATGAATTGAGTTGATAATCAACTTCTTATCACAACTGCCTTACTATACCTGAGATCAATCACAAATGGTAATTTTATTCTTTCTTTTTCTTTCCTTTTTTTTTCTTTATTTTTTTTTTCTTTTTCCATTTTGCTTCAAATGTTTCTCCCGAGTTTTGTAACTGCTAGATTCTTCATCCTTCCGCATGCCGACGATCTTGTAGACTTTTCTAACATACTTGTAAATTTGATTCTCCATAGCTGACTACCTTGCCCGTAGTGGATTTTCAATATGCCGCTTCAAATCTTCTATCATCACAAATTAATACCAGATTAAGACATTGCCTTCACTAGATATTACATTGATCAAAGAGGGCTTAAAAGTAGGACAAAACAAAGGCTAGGTTTAGGGTTCGAAAAGAAAGTTATAAGGCTCAAAAGAAATATTTTATCAACATAGGTTAACCGGGACTTGCTTGACTTGAGACTATCTCTTTTGGATTTTGGGTCGTAACATGCCCCATTTGTAAACATTTCTCAGCTTTCCTCTAATTTTTGAAGTATTTGATTTCTTTTCTTTATCACTTCCCTCTCTCTTTTTTCTTATTTTTCTCAATGACTTTCAGTTTTTTCATTTTTGAATACCCAACATTTATTTCTCCTCTTTTGAGGATTTTTTTATTATTCTCGGAATAATCCTTGACTTTTGACATTTGCCCCGGTTTGGGGTGATCAGTCCCAATTTGGGTCAATGAAAGAAATATACAGCTCAAAGGGTTTAACTAGGGATATTAACATTTAAAGGTTCAAAAGAAAAATGGCCTATAATCATTTCAAAGTAATATTTAATGTAAGCAATATGTCTTAGGGTCAAAATTGTTCAGATTGTCAATCACGCTTTTGGGCGCAAGGCGAACCTTCGGCGCGCCTAACCAGGTCGCTGAGTATGAACAATTGTATGGTACGCAGAGGACACTTCGGCTCGTCGAAGAGGATTTTGGTGCTCCGAGATAGTCGCCGAAGGGTGCGCCGAAACATAGGCTACTGGAATGTCCACCGAATCTCAGTGAGGTTCACCGAGGAGGCCGCCGAACCAACCTTCGGTGCACATGTTGGTGCGCCGAAATGGCTGCCGAGGTGGGGTTTGAGCTCGCCGAAGACCCCACCGAGGGCCCGCCGAAGTACATTAATTAATAATTATGGTTGAGAATGATTGTGTACACTTTTGTTGTCATGTGGCATACACCCTTTAATATTGAGAACGATGATGAATGAATGTGAATGAATGAGGGATGTACCATGTGAAACATATGAGTATAAATGGTTAATTATACATGTTTTGTACGCTTACATGCTCTATACACTACTTGAATGCTTAGTTAATGTGCACTTACACTACACTCATGGACTCAAGACCCCTGTGGTCGAAGAGTATAACATTGTAGTCCGAGACCTCGCGGGTGTCTCGTGGACGGAAATGAGAGCGATGTGATGCCACATCTAGTGAGGAGACTGGTAGGACCGAGTTGAGGGAGTAGCTAACCTGGTACACTCATCCTAGCCAAGGGGAATTAACCCAATGAATCAGAGGAGAGCCTCTGTAGTCTAGTCAGGTGATTTGCTAGGAAGGATCAATGGGGGTTTTGGACGGTCTTAGAATGCTTAGAAAAGTGAACGAGATGAATAGGGTAGGTTTAGAAGTGAGATGAATCGAAGGGCTAACTAAATATACCAAACGAAAGGTCACGCATTTGGTACCCCCGCACCGTCGGTGGACCGGTGGGTACCGATGCCCAATACTAACCTATTTTTACTCTTTTTTCACAGTTTAACCAAAGCTTCTTACTTCTAGATCATTCCCTTATTATTAACACTTCCTAACATGACCAAATCACACCCAAAGAAGTTCATTTACAACCCGGATTGCCATCGACCAAGTTAACAACTTATCCTACTTAAGATCAGCTCTAGATTTTTATCTGGACCTAAACACACAACCTACTAAAATATTTATTTCATTGAAGTTCCTACTCAGAGGTATTCTAAGCTCTAACGCGATTTAATTATGTACTAATTCCCGCTAAGGTCTGCTGCAATTTCCTGTCCTAATTATTGTTATTCTAATTCAATTTATTGTTATTATTAATCACACATCAATCAAATTTGGGAATAATCCCCCATAAGTAGTTAAGGTATCTTGTCATATCTTTATAATTACGCTAACACACCTTCCATTTCATACATTCGCCTTATGTAGTGCTCACTGAGGTTGGTCCTAATTATGTGATACCTTGGACTTTTGCATTGCCCTGACCGCAAATAAGTGGGGGAATTGTGCCCTCTTGGTCGAAACCTCTAAAAACTATGATGTGCACATGGAATATCTTACTGAGAGTGGCCGTGTATGCGGAGGAATGGTTTAATAAGACATTCTTGCTCAGTAATTGATTGGTCTAGTGTGGGACTTACATAATTCGAATTCTAAACAGCATGCATAATTGCACAACATGATATTTTGCATGGATCACACTTGGTGATCAATATGTCTTCTTGCATGAGCATGCATTCATACATTAATAATCTGATCATGCATCTCACTGTCTGCATATTTACCATGTTTAAGTACTGTTTTTAGGTTGTATATTTGCATATCGGTATAGACCCTATTTTTGGTTCAGATTGTTACTTACTGGGCTAAGTGTAGCTGATGTCTTATGACAACCATTCCAGGTAACTTAGGTGAGGAAATTAATGAATTTGGGGAGCAAGATGAATTACTTTATTGTGAACATGCTGAAATTAGTCAAAGCTTGGAGTGATTTCTACGTGAAGTTTTGCTACCGGATTTATCGTTTTATTTCATAGATTAGATACTATGTATAGGATTAGGGATTTTGATTTTTACTTGAAATAGGGCATTTGTATATCTTCTGTTCCGCTATAGATTTTATTCTTTGTTATGGATGTAATAGATAGGTTATCTTTTAGTTATTTTCAAATAAAATTAGAATCCTTTGAAGTTTATTAAATTCCTGTTAATTTCGGTTCAATATTGATTGCCACTCCCGATCCGATTGGGGTGAGAGTTGCAGTTCAAACCTAAGGGTTCTTACAAAAATTTCCTTAAGTTTGGGTCGTGACAGTAGGTGTTTAAATGTTCTTTCTTCGGGTATGTAGATGTCTGGAAGGAGAAGAGGAGTTGTTTGGAGATTCCCTTTTGTGTGGTCGATCTAGTGGGAGGGATCGCTACTCTACACCAAGTGCGTCGTGCTTGTGTGGTGAGAGTGGATGACCTGAATGTGGAGGCGGACCCTGTAGTTTTGGACATGAAGGACTTCGACGTTATCCTTGGTATGGATTGGCTCACCGCCTATCATGCCAAGGTAGATTTTTTTGAGAAGTCTGTGGTGTTTGACCTTCCTGGGAGTAGACGTCTGACTTTCCTTGGGACTCAAAAAGATGCCTACCAGATGGATTTTGTGTGTGCAACGGATGTGGGACAGAAGTTATCCCTAGGGGAGATTCCCACGGTCCGGGATAACAGTGCAGTATTCCAAAAGATTTCGGGTTTGCCACCTAGAGGGGAGGTAGACTTTAGCATAGAGTTGGTTCCGGGCACATCTCCTATATCTTTGGCGGCTTATCGGATCGCTCCAACAGATTTGCAAGAGTTCAAGGAACAGTTAGACAGACTATTAGTACTTGGTTTCATCACGTCGAGTACTTCTCCATGGGGTGTGCCTATGTTGTTCGTGAAGAAGAAGGATGGGTCTCTTCATCTTTGTGTTGATTATAGGCACCTGAACCAGGTGACTGTGAAGAACAAGTACCCACTACCTAAGATTGATGACTTGCTTGATCAGTTGAAAGGGGCCCAGTTCTTTTCTGAGATTGATTTGAGAACGGGAAACCACCAGCAGCGGATTAGGGATGAGGATATCCAGAAGACTACATTTTGTACTCGTTATGGATATTACGAGTTTGTGGTGATGCCATTTGGGTTGACGAATGCACCTATAGCTTTCAAAGACTTGATGCATAGGGTGTTTAGACCTTACTTAGATCGGTTTATTGTTATCTTCATGGATGACATTCTGATTTACTCGAGGTCTAGGGAGGAGCATGAGGAGCACCTCAAGATTGCACTGCAAACACTTCATGACCACCAGCTATATGCTAAACTCGAGAAGTGTGATTTCTGGAGAGATGAGGTCAAATCCCTTGGTCATGTGGTTTCTAGGAGAGGCATTTCTGTGGACTCAGCTAAGGTGGATGCGGTTCATGGTTAAGAGCGGCCGAAGACTGCATCGAAGATCAGAAGTTTCCTTGGTCTATCGGGCTATTATCGGAGATTCATAAAGGGATTCTCTAAGATTGCAGCACCATTGACCCATTTGACCAGGAAAGATGTGAGATATGATTAGGATGAGCAGTGTGAATTGGCATTTGAGGAAGTAAAGAGAAGATTGACTTCTGCGCCAATGTTAGCGATTCCTGTCAGGGGGCAGAAGATGGAGGTGTACACTGATGCATCATTGCAAGGTTTGGGTGTAGTTCTTATGCATGACAGACGAATTGAGACTTATGCATCATGACAGCTTAAGACTCATGAGCGTAATTACCCTACTTATGATCTTTAGTTGACCGCGGTGGTTTTGCGTTGAAACTGTGGAAGCACTATCTTTATGGGGAGGAGTTTGAGTTATTTTCAAACCACAAGAGTCTAAAGTATAACTTTACTCAGAAGGATTACATCTTTACACTTCACTATCATCCTGGGAAGGCAAATGTTGTAGCAGATGCATTGAGTCCTAGACGACGGGGTCAGTTGATGTGTCAGGATTGGAGTTTACTTATGATGTTATCAGATCTTGGAGTACAGTCAATGGGTTCACATGGGAGAGGTTTTCATTTCAGTTTAGTTGCCAGGCCTTCCTGGAGAATCATATTACAGCTAGTCAAAAATCTGATTAGAAGCTTCAATTATTAGCAACAGATGATGGGAAGCAAGATTGGGCAGTGCATTCGGATGGACTGATTAGATATCGAGGCCGTTTTTGTGTATCAGACGATCCGGAGATCAAGAGGAAGATTCTTGAGGAGTCTCGCAGGTCGCGCTACTCTATACATTCTGGGGGTACCAAGATGTATCGTGACTTGCGTGGGTATTTCTGGTGGGCAGGTATGAAGAGGTAGATTGGTCAGTTTGTAGCACGATGCCTCACTTGTCAGCAGGTTAAGACAGAGAACATGAGATCAGTAGGATTGTTACAGTCTTTACCGGTAGTCGAGTAGAAATGGGAGCATGTGACTATGGATTTTGTAGTTGGCTTACCCAAGACCAAAGGCAGTTTGGACTCAATTTAGGTGATCGTGGATCGGTTGACCAAATCAGCACATTTCTTGCCTGTGAGAGTTTCGACATCAGTAGACAAGAGTGCCAGATTATATGTTAGAGAGATCATTTGATTACACGGTGTACCTATTAGTATTGTCTCATACCACGGTTCTCTCCTCATGTCTCGGTTCTAGGAGAGTTTGCTAAAAGCCTTGGACACAAATTTAGACTTCAGTACAACTTATCATCCGCAGACCGATCGTCAAACTGAGAGAGTGAACCAGGTGCTTGAAGACATGTTACGGGCTTGTGTCTTGGACTTTGGTGGGAATTGGAGAGAACATATACCCCTGGTGGAATTTTCCTATAATAACAGCTATCATTTGAGCATTGGTATGGATTCGTTTAAGGTGTTGTATGGTAGATCATGTCGATCGCCTGTTTATTGGGCCGAAGTTAAAGAGAGTAGTATTCTTGGACCGGAACTTATCCAAGAAACTACTATGAAAGTGAAACTTATTAGCGAGAGATTGAAGGCGTTGTAGAGCAGACAGAAGAGTTATGCGGACTGGAGAAGGAGGGACTTAGAGTTCACTATGGGTGATCACGTGTTCTTAAAGGTTTCTCCTATGAAGGGAGTGATCCGTTTTGGCCGGTAAGGCAAGCTTGCTCCACACTTCATCGGACCTTTCAGAGTGTTGGAATGCAATGGTAGTGTGGCGTATCGGGTTGCTTTACCTCCGTAGTTTGTGACAGTGCATAATGCGTTCATGTGTCATTGTTACGAAAGTATGAACCTGACTCGTCGCATGTGTTGGATTGGGGCCAGTTGCAGCTTCGTAAGCAGGTATCTTATGAGGAGAAACCATTGCAGATCTTAGATCAGAAAGAGCAAGTCTTGAGGACCAAGACTATCCGTTTGGTAAAGATCCAGTGGAATCATCACAACGATTCGAAATTGGAGTCTGAAATTCGAGAGCGTTATCCATGGTTATTCTCGGATTGAGGTACATAATTTTAGGGGAAAAATTTCTTTTAAGGGAGGCATATTGTAATGACTCGAATCCGTTAATTAAAGTTTTTAAGATAATTAATAACAATTTAAATGATTTATGAATTTATTTAGAGAAATGGCTTAAATGGTAAAAAAATAATTAATTTAGGGTTAATAGGTACTAAACATTTCGCGGGTTTCATCTTAATGGGAAGGGCAATTTTGGAAGTGCTAAATATTTAGAGATTAGGTTGGAGTTTATATTTTTTTTTATCACAAACCTAACCTAGCAGTCACATCATAGTGGAGAAGAGGAAAAGGAGAAGAAGTTGAAGAGGAAAAGGAGTAAGAGATGATCAGAGAATTAATACCAGAAGTTTTACATTGAAGTAAGTAATATTCCAGCCTAATCTTATACGGATCGTTGTGATTAAATATTATGAAATTATTATGTGAAATATGGAACATTATAGGTATGAATCGTGTGAATCATGTTGTTGAAATTAACCGGAAACGTTCTTGAATTGTTGCTAGCTTGAAGAAATTATATTATAAATTTTCTGTGATTAACTGTGTGAGTTTTGGATTACCCGAGCATGAGAAATTTATTGGAATGTTATTATATGTCGATTTCATAAATTCTAGATCGTGTTTAGCATGAAAAATTCCATATTAATTTTATATGTGACTTGTGTCATGTTTGGAGCGATTCCCAATGTGAAAATGTCTGTCGTTAATTTATTTTATTAACTGAAATATATCTGGACCGTTCCCGAAGTGGGAAAAAGTCTATCGTTAATTAATTTTATTAACTGAAATATATCTGAACCGTTCCCGAAGTGGGAAAAAGTCTATCGTTAATTTATTTTATTAACTAAAATATATCTGGACAGTTCCTGAAGTGGGAAAAAGTCTGTCGTTAATTTATTATAATAACTGTATAATATGTGGACTGTTTCGGGCATGAGAATCGCTGCAATTAATTTTATAAATTAAACTGCATAATTATCTACATCGATTTTAGTATAAATCTAGTGTATCTAATTATATTAAAAGTTGTATGCGATGTTCGATTCGTTTCCGGCATATATGGATTTGGGTCCGAAAAGGATGACGATTACTGGTAGACGGTGGATTAGTCATGATGTGTATCAATTGTTCTGAACCAGTATAATCGTTGGTATTTTGTGGAATTTATTATGGACGGAATACCAGTGATGTCTTCTGGCAGATTATCCGTGTGTATGTGTGCTCGAACAGTTTCTGAAGGAGGCTATCACCGAAAATTATATGGTAATTGCGATGACAGCTGGACGAGGTACGTATTACATGCATACTAGGTTGATGTAAGTGCTAAGTGAGCCTTGAAGGTGAATATCAGGTTCCTATTGAAAGGACCTTTGAAGGTCTACTATGCCTTGGGTTGAAAGTCTGAAAAATATATATTAGGTTGCTAATGAGAGGACCTATGTCGGTTGCACTGTCCCTTGGGTTAAAAGTCCCAAAATTCCAATTTTGAGGTTGTACGGTACCTTGGATTGAAATCCCCATTAAAGCAATTAGGTTTCCTTCATACCACGAGTTATAACGAATAGGGATGAGGTGAACGCCCCGAATGAAGAGAGGGCTATCCGACTACTCCTAGTGACTAGTTCCCAAATCAAAAATATTACAGCGAAGATAGGGTGAAGGCTACTTAACATGAAACGTTAACATAGTCATCTCATTAGCATTAGGATCATGTGTATGTCCTTGCTGTGAGCATGTCATTTTAGAACATTTAATTGACACATATGCCATGGCACTTGCATTGCATCACTCATTTCAATTATGCCTTTATTTATGTAATTCTCGTTATTTATTATTGTACACTTGGATCCTATTACCGGTATTCCATGAGGATCATTGACGGTTGAGTTTACTTACTGGGCATTCCAAGCTCACGCAACTTTTTATGTTATAGGTTAATATATAGCAGGAATGAGATGGATGTGGTGATGCGATGATGTTTATCGTTGATTTCAGAAACATTAATTTTTATGTTATTTATTTAACATCTATGATGGGTTGTAACGGATCGACTGTTACTTGATCATTTCTTTTATTTATTTTACTGTGACTCTTCTGAAGTCAGTTGAATTTACGTTTATAATTTCCACACTCTGATTATTTTTGAAAAATATGACGTTAGTTTCCGTGTTCCATGGTTGGAACCCGAAGGTCTCACCTAAAAATCCTTGTTGCCTGCATAGGGATTTGTGCTACGAATTTGGGGAGTGACATTTATTCAAGATTAAATAACAGAACTGTAATAACCCAACCAAAATATGGGACTAATCTATAATTAATAAAAATTATAGGAGTTAGGGTGTAATTAAAATAGGGGTTAATTTAAAATTTTAGTAAGTTAGGTACAGATTTAACTTTGACTGTTTGTGATTGGTGGGTTGCACTATAGGAAACTAAAGTGCTTCACACGCAATCATAACTCTTTAAATTATAATGTGTGGCTAGGATCTTGTAGGAAATTTTAATCTTAATCTAAGGGCTAGTATTTAATTTAGATTAATTATAACTTAAGCTGGACTCCAATTAAATAAGATAATTAAATATTAGTTCTAGACCAATTAGAAACCAAATTAGAAAACAAGTAACCCATTATAACGAGGATGGAATAATAGATATAACTACATTAAATAGATTAATAAAGCCTAGTTCAAGTAAGACTAGAAAACTAATAAGGATAATAAAGATTCTAATTAGAATATGACTTAGTAATTAAAAGAAGATAAATATTAATATAACTTCAAGTAGGAACTTAGATCTAAAGGCTATAATTTAACTAAACTATATTAATGGCTAGGATTAGTTAAGAGAATTAAGAACTATTCCTAAACCAATAAGGAGCTAGATTAGATAATAATTAATCTACCATAATTAGAACACTTTAATCAAGGGTTAGGATTGTGTATGAACATATTAATCTAATCTAAGGGTAGAAAGTAATCCTAAGCTAAATAGGATTAAGATTAGATAAGTAATCCAATTAAGACTAGAATACCTAAAATCAATGGTTAGGAT